>KN167080.1:79252-147274 GCA_000757745.1 Steinernema scapterisci
TGCTATTGTTCTTAATTTTTCACTGGTGCGAAAACATCATGTTTTCGTCTGAACTTTTTGATCGGCAGTCTATTAGAGCTGTGTGGTGGTGGCTGTGTGGGCCAAAATCCTAAGTTTGATTGTGGATTCCTATGACGGGCTTGCTGAGACTTTAGCCAATGTCCCACAGGCTGACTGAATTGGACCGATTTGGTGCATAAGTTGCTCAGTTCCAGCGGCTATATGGAAGTTTGCCTTGCGAGTCGGACACACTCTTTTGGCTCAGGCACTTCTAGGCGAAGATGGCTTGGCTTCTCTGGACAACCTTGAGAGACTGACGTGGTGCAAAACCTCAGTCAGAAACCAGAGATCAGAGCCAGGATCTGTTCGCGATCATAAGAGAGTCTTATGGTGCTAGGCTCGGCCACCGTTCCCTAGATCAGCCACAACCTTAGCTACCGTTTCTGAGGGTTGGCGACTGATTCCTAGGCCTACCTGGTTTGCCATGACCTTGGCCAACGATTTTCGAGACGCCCCATGGGCTTGCCAACCGTTAACTATGCCTGGTATCCACTTGCTAGGTCAGTCACAACCTTAGCCACCGTTTCCTAGGTTGACCACGGGCTCGGCCACCGTATAGTGCAGTCTCTGTGCTGAAGGTCTACTGTACGCGACCCAAAGATGTTCGCAGAATCCATTTCGTGGCTTCAAACTTTGATTTCAAACGCTGAAGAATTCTTCAAAACGAAACCAATCCGATTTGATTTAATGTCCTTCTCCCCTCAGCCCCGTCACCAGTCACCAGCAGCACTATTACACATACACACACACCTTCGAAGGCATCTCGAAAATTCCTAATTAAAAAATAATTCCTTCGCGTTCTCGGAATGCGCGCTTCTCACTTTTTTGTCCTTATTCTGCACAAAACGGAGTGCCGCGAACACGCAACACTGACGATAACGTCACCCCCAATTGCTCTTGGCGTGTTCTCTCCTCTCGTTCGCTCGGTTTCGCCGCTTCCCGGCGACGTCATTTCCACAATGAGTTCATAGCGCGGGCTAAACGAGTTAATTTTCATGTTTATTAGATGCGTTGTGAAAGAGGGACGAAAAAAACGGAATGATGCCCTCAAATTGTGAATGCTTTAAAAGTGCAAATATTTCCGATAAATTCCCATTAATTTGAATAATAGCCTATGGCCTGCACGGTGGTGCAGTCTTAACAGTCTATTTTTGACATTGTATTTTAGTCTCTTTATTAATTTTCAGCAATTTTTTGCGGCTGGCCTGCACCCTTAGCCTTTTGCGAATTTCCAGTTTTTGTCCTTTGTTGGCCTGCACGGTGCAGTTGTGACAACCAGATCCTTAAATACTGTCTTTTGGGCCTCTTAAACATATGATGATATTACATTAAAGACTTTATTTGATGTTCCACCAGCCTGCACGATGCAGGCGCAATCTCAAATTCTTACAAATTGTTCCACGCTGGCCTGCACGGTGGTGCAGTCGTGGAAGATCAACTTTTGAAAAACTATATTTTTGTTTTTTTTATTAATTTCTGGCTATTTTGCGTCTGGCCTGCACCATAAAGATTTTGCAAATTTTGAGCTTCTCTCTTCAGTTGGCCTGCACGGTGCAGTCATGACAACCAGACCCCTAAAAACTGTCTTTTGTCTTTTAAAATGTGATTACTTTACATCAAAAACTCTGTCTAATGTTCCTTTAGCCTGCACGGTGCCGGCGCAAACCGCAAATCGTCACAAGCCGTATTTTCATGACGACATCCAAGCTTCAAAGCCTAAGCCCCACTTACGTCATCCACTCTTCCTGTGTCCCTCAGAGTTCTCAGCACAGTTTTGCATAAGATTCGCCGAAATCTTTGAGGTCTGAATAGGAGCAAACAATAGCCAAGAGATGACTAATCGTCTTAACCTGGCTATTCAGGTCTCAGTCATCCTTAATCTCATCGCTCCCCCCTCTTCAATGGAATCGCCCGCTTTGTAATCAAGGGTGGGCGGGCGGATCTTCCTTGAGAGATTTCTTTGAGGGTGACATACAACAGACGTCGTCGTCGGTGTCGAGGAGGTTCTGATGTTATCGTGGGCGACGTGGATTATTTTTTGCGTGATTTTTGTGACCCTAAATATTTATAAAGGCATGTGTAGTTACGTGTGTAGTTCACGTGGTCGACGGAACGACTACCGTATACCTCCGAGCGTCTCGGTCTTGGTGGACACAGGTCCGTGCCTCGCTCTGAATCGTTCCGCCAGGGTTCTAGGCATGGTTAGACGCCTACTAAGGCGAAACAGAAACCGCAAGGAATGGTCAAGATTCAGACTTGACATTCCTGTCCCCTGTCGCTGGGAGGTATACGGTACGTCCTTTTTCAACGTCTCTAAGCGGCCAACGGGGAAGTCGGTCTTCGTTGGCATAGGTCCGCACCTCCCTCTGAATCGCTCCACTAAGGTCCTCAGCAAGACTTGACTTGCCCAGTTAGGCATATTAGAGCCCAGAACATCGCGAAATCCCGTTTTCTACCTCCAGGAAACTGTGCCCGCTTCCCGTCTGAAAACCTAGTTCCCCCCTCCCGATTCCAGCTGAACTTCTGATTTTAATGACTCTCTCAAAATTGTCCCTATTAGAATCAAAAGGTGTGGCTCAATCTATCCCCTAGACTCCTCCCCCAAATCAACACTTCTTCATCATCTCAATTTAGTCGCTAATTCAATCTTGTCTGAAAGAAAAGAGCTTCTTTTCTCGCGTCCAGCTGTCCCGAAAACCAGCTGATCCCTTCGCTTTATGAAGCTTTCGGCATTGTTCTCTTTTTCCTTATTTCAGCATCCGCCGGATTCGTGGCCTGACCTCACAAACAAAACAAATGCTGCGCTAAGGCTCTAAGCAAGACTAGACGCGGTCAGAAAGTCAGGCTGGACTCTTCCCTGTCGCTGGGAGGTCTAGCTATCCGTAAGCTATGTCAAGTACTCCGGGTTGTTCTCTTTTTCCGTATTTCGACATACGCTTAATTCGTGGCCTCTTAAACAAAACAACCTTTTCCCGGCTTATCCGCGCGGCATTTATCACTATTTACTTCTTCTTGGTGTCAACATTTCTTCATAGTTTGCGCGAAGTGGAGGAGAGGATACCTAGAGTGCAGATGGTGAAATAGGGCTTCTAAGGGACACTCGTCCTCCGCTCGATCTTCTTTGATCTCTTCTTCTTGTTGTTGTTGTTGTTGTGTTCCTCCTCTTCTTCGAGTTTTGCGTCGATGTCCAGAGAGTGGAACGGGAATTCGTCTTCAATTTTTGTTCCTTGTTTTCTTCGGATTCCTCTTCCTTTCCTCTGAGCCTCTGTTTACCCAAGGATCCTCCTGCTTCTGGTACTTGGGCTCCTGAACGGGCAGAGGACGTGCAGGCACCTTTTAATTGGAATTTGAGGAATGTAAAAATTGTTGGCGCACTTGGCGGAAACGACCGTAATCTTGTGATAACGGGTGGCTACAATCGGCGTCCATGTTAATTAACAATTTTTGTATCAGGTCGACGGCGCACAAAATGTTGAAAATTGTAGGAATTTTTCTCCTTTTTGCCAACCGGAATTGCCGGATTCAACTGTTCACCTGGCCAATCCAGCTAGTGGGCTCTGGGGTTCTGTGGAAATTGTAGCCGCCCGCCCATGTCTGAAAAAATGTAGCTGGGAGGGGAGGGAACAAATTGTTCGGAAGCCGAGGACAATGAACGCGCGGACTTAATCGCTTTGAAGCCTTTAGGGCAACGCGGCGGTCGTCGGGTGTAAGTCTGGGAGATTAGTCGCGCTGGAGCGAAACTTTTTCCGTGAACTCCGTTTTTTTGAGCACGAACTTTTGGGATGTGGACGCGTATTGTGGTCTTGGACATTTATGCCGGTTTGGCACGGGGTGTAAAAGTCTTAGCGCAGGGATAGAAGGGACTTAAGGTATAAGATGTCTGTCGTCACAAATTTTATTGCATCCTGTAGTCAACACAGTCGAAGGCTCTCTGTCTACGTAAGGAATATTTCCTCCGACTCATCTTTAACATCTCCGATGCGTGGGTTAGAGCTACATAGCCATTAGGGTGACTGTTTTCCATGCGTGGTGCCACAAACAATCATCTTTTCTCCTAACCAGGATTCTGAGAGTCAGTCTGGAAACGCGAGATTTGGTTTTTGGATCGGAGTTGGTCTAGACCTCTAGTCCCTGAGGCCAGAAGTAATGACCTAGACCCAAGAACGGTGTTGTTTTCCTGACGTTTGAGGTTTGAAGATTTTGACCAATGAAAAGCCAAGCTAAATTTGAGGCCTCCTGACCGCTGGAACCCAGTCTTCAAATAACGAGTTCAGCTCACTGAAACACCCAGAAATTTCAGTCATGACGAAATTTCCCAAATTTGCCCAAAATTAAAGACGCCCCTAAAACCATTCCAAGAAAGACACACACAAACAAGCCCCGTACCTCTTCTACTCACCCTCTAAGACATCAAAGTCTCCAAACCATACATATTTTTCAGTCTTCTTGATTTCCGAGTATCAATGTTCAGAATCCAAACAAACAATTAATTTCCCGTTTTTTCAAATATGTCCACGGTGTTTGAACCGGCGCCTCGCTTTCCCCTCACTGCCCCGCGAGCCTTCGAATAAACATTTCGCATTTTGGTATAACAATGGCCGATGTTCCAAGTAGCACTCTCTTCTCTCCTGTGTCATTTCCTTTCAGCCGTCTCGCACTCTTTCTCTCCATGTTTGTTTGTTTTTGCTTTGCCTCCTCGTCGCCCCACTGCTGCTCTATGAAACGCCGATCTGTGTGTCCCGGAGTTGTCCTTGAAGGCTCGGGGTTCCGCTCTGAGCACACACAAACTCGAGCCTGGAAAACAACTTCATTTATCTCCTTTTTGTAAGCGGCTTTTTTGTTGCTGTCTGGTTTCCCGCTTAAATCACTCTTGTAAACTTCCTTTTTTGCTGTCTGTTCCCGAGGCCGTAATTTACTTTTTTAACGTAGTTGTCACTCTGTCTCACCGCGCCACATTCACATATCGTAGTCACACCGGACTCTCGTCATTAAATGTTAACTATGGGCAGTTTAAAAATTTAAAACCTTCAACCGCTTTTTGCACAACATCGTCTTCGTCATCTTCAGCGCCGTCTAGACGAGCTCCTCCAGTTGTCTCGGCCGGTGGTCGGACGCCGTGGCGAGATGACTGACGAGATCGGCGGATAGTAGTTGTAGAGGCCATGTTGGTTTCCATCATTTTTTCTCTTGCTTCAGTTCCACTTTTCCTCCCGAGATTGTATCTTCTTCGAGGGGCTCTTTTTGTTGCCCTCAGCCTCGAAAAAGAGCAACTGGAGACCGGCGAGAACGACGACTTGACGATGACTTGTTTACGCCCCTCTCGTAGTTGATAGGTTGTTCCATGACATCTTCTTCTTCTCCGGGGTTTCCCCTTCTTCCACCGACCAACCAACTAGCAAGAAGTGAAGATCCCAAGTGCAAGGGTTGCCTCCAACGACGACAGCGATGAACTCCGGCAATGGCGGTTATCGGAGGAACAGAAAATGTTGTCAGTCGCTTCTTTTCAGCCGATGGTGGTGGCCCTCTCGCGCGCGCGCGTAGCACAGAGAGCGCGCGCCCGCGCGCAAACCGCCACTCACACTCTCCTTGTTGGGGCTGGTTGCTGTTGGTGGCCCTGGGTGGTTTTCGTGTGTCTCCTCTCGTAATATTCGGTTGGCTCCCCCGATGCACACACACTCACATACTCTCCCGCCAGTCGGCCCGGCCCGACTGCGGCCCCCGTGTATGCCGAAGTTGAGGGTGAGCAGGAGCAGCAGCAGTAGCAGCAAAAGGAGAGAACAATCTTCTCGTGGTCCCCAACATTTAATCACTCTTTTTTGTGTCGTGTTCTTTGTAGTTCTCTCCTCGTCGTCGTCGCCGCCGCCGACGCCACCGCCGCGTTTTCCTCCCTTGTCTGGCTGGCCCGACAACGACGACGAAAACGTCGACGATTGGCGATGGCGACCACATTTTCGGAGCTCCACGGCGCCACACCGTGTCTCTATGCATGTGTTCCGTTCCGTTCCGTTTTGACCGTTTTTGTCTCCGCTTCTGTCTGGTGCGGTCTGGTCTCCTCTCCCTCTCTACTTGTGTGGTTCGGTTCCAGCGCTCGGTTCCTTAAGGGGCCGAGGTTAGGAACGCTGAAGGAGTCCAAAGGGAAGAAGGGGGTCCTTTGGAAGTAAGTCAGCGGACTTTGTCCCTTCTGCCGTCTTTAGACTCAGTCTCTTTAGGCGCTGACTGATTAAGCAGAAAACTTTAATTCGCGAATATTACTTCTTGGAACAAAATTTGCCCTCTTTCTCGAAACCTCCACGTCCATCATTTGGTGTCAACTCAACGACAGCAACAGCAGCGGCGGTGTCGGAAAACGAGGCTCTCTGTCTGTCCCTCCTTTCCGGCTTGTTGTCCCCACCGACAACGACGTCGACTTTTCAACTTTCTTATTCCATTCTTCTTCTTCCTTTTCTTTTCTCGAAAAGCGCACTTTTGCGACGTTATTTTCAATGTTCGGAGGGGAAGAGGCGAAAGAGAGCGGCGCGTGCGCTTGTTTGCATGGCGGTTTTTCCTTTGTGCGGCGGAACATTGACGACAACCGCGAGTTGTGAGGACGTCGGGGGAACAAGAAGAAGAAGAAGGAAAGGAGGAAGAAGACGAAGAAGGGCAAAACGTAGACATGGACATGTGTCTGTCCATGTGTGGTGTGTATGGGTGTTGTAATTTCGTTATTAACCAGATATGAAACGAGGCAGAGGAGACGAAGGACAAGTTCATGCACCGCTAGCTTTGCAACAAAACCATTTCATTTCGATTATGTAAGAATAACACTCACGGGCGTGGGGCGACACACAGGAAACGGGGAGGAAACCCGCTTATACGGTAGCGATGCCCACTTTTCCCCCTCTCCGCTTTAATTCTCTTGTTTTCCGCATTTCCGCCGTTTTTTTTCTGTCGCTTTCGGTCCGGCATTTCTTCTTTTGAACATCAAAAGGAAAATTGCTTAAAAGCTTTCCGTGACTCACTTTTGTAACAGCGCCTCCCCGCTGTGAATCGCGTTCTCACTTTTTCCAATTTCCTCTTACACCTGTCACAGACTCCGAGTGAGAGAGAGAGAAGAACGAACAGCACAACGAGCACAGACAGACAAGCCAGAACAGAAAAGGGTATTTATTTCTTCTTCTACTGATGCCCTGTGCCGTTGTCTCTTCCCTATCCCGAAGAAGATGGCCCCACTCGCGAGGGTCTCCGGGGGAAAATCAACTGACTTGTTGAAATTTTCAAAGTGGCATTTGAGAATATCGCCTTGCAGTTCGGTTTTCCGCCACTAGACGCTCGGGGGTCTCCCTAATCCTCTCCCCCACCTCCCCCTTACCCTCCAGCTCTGCGTAATCTCGCGGTAATCCCCCAACGGACCTCGATTGAAGGTCGTGAAAACAAAGTCATAGGTTTTCATCATATTTTGCCGTTGTCGTCGTGGTTGTCGTGGTCGTCGACTACGTCGACAACGACGACGTTTTCCAGACTTCCTATACGCTCGGCGTAATTGGCGAAAAAACAAAAAATATGATGAATTCACGCACGATAAATAGGATCGCGCGCGGCGGTTCTGGTCGGGCCGCAGCGTGACGGCTGCTCTTTCGCTCCCCACAGACGACGACGACCCCGAGACGCAACTTCCGCTTTTGTTTTCTATTTTCTGTTACGTTGTTTTCGCCGGATTTTTCGTGTAATTGGATGATCAGATTAGAAGGGGATTGAAGACAAGACAGCCGGGAAGAGGAGAGTTCGGATAACTGTTTAAGCGTGAGGATCATGGGCGAGCAGACAGCAGCGGCAACGGGTATAATCCCGTTTATCGGCCATTAATCTCCGACAAAGCCGCGTTTAAGGGCATATTTCATTTGGGTCTCGGACAAATTGAATGATGACGACAATTTTCGACTTTGCAGCTGATTTTGACCAGTGGAAAAAAACGGCTGGAAAGTGGCAAAAAGGTGTAGGCTGAGTTTCTGACTTTTAGTCTGATCACAGCTTTTAACCAATTTAGATTTTAGGAATTTCAGTTTTTCTATATTTCTTTCATTTCTGACAGCCAAAACCAGCCCACAAAGTCCAGATCCCATGAATTTCCGAACCGTTCCAAGACCCCATAATTAGCACCACTCTGCAGCCACCGCAAGCCAAAGCCCCGATCAACTAAGGTCCCATCGCGAATGTTTCCGCCTCGTTTTTTTTGTTGCCTGGAACCAAGGTCAGAGCACAACGTTGCTACTGCTGCTGCTGTTGGGTGACGACAGCGACGGAGGCGACGACGTCGCAGCTGGTTGCAGCGGAAGACCGCCGCGAAAGCGCGCGTTTCCAAACTGTAAACGCGAGCGGGAGGTCGCGATCGGACGTGCTTGTTTTGTTGACCAGTGTGGCCGTTTTTTTCAGGAATTTTTTGTGGTTGGCGATAAAATATTTTGCTTCGATAAAAGTGCAATGATCAGACTGTCTAGACGTTTTTGGATTTGACGATTTTTGGGTTGTTTGAGCACAGACCATTAAAAGCACAAAATGCTAATGTCCGTGATTTAATGCGGCGGATTCCATAATTAATATGCTGTAATTTTGAGTTGGAATCTGCCGGGACGTCATGAAACTGTCTGATCTGAAGCGAGTGCTGAGCAGAAAACGGCATTAGGTTAAGTGAGACAAGTAACCGTCCAAGAAGGCAAGCGAGAGGTCGCGATAGCGCCGCGCAAACGAGCGCGAAGCAGTGTTTGCGCTCTGTTTTTTTCCTCTTCTTCATTTTCCTTCGCCGTTTTCATCTTCTTCGCCTCCTTTTCAACCCGGTTCAACAACGGGACAAACGAAGACGGACTGCACCGAATAAATGCTCTTCTCCTCACGCGCTCAAGGGCGCGGAGAGTAGCAGCAACAGCGCCACATAGCGAGACAACGGACCGCGACGATCCACACACACGTACACACATCACATACGTACCGCCAACAGCAAGCACGAGCTTTGCCTGCCTGCCTGCCTGCACCGAGCTCCTCGCGGGCACGCCACACATATATACAACACAAAGACGCGAGCCAATCGCGACCGACGTCGTGAGCACGACCCAGCAGCCTGCACGCACTGTCATCATTAGCGCGAGGAAGACGAGTGCCGGTTACTCATCACTCCCAGCGGGTCGTTCCACGACGGCATGCCTTGAGGTCGAGAAAGCGAAGGACACGTTTGCCGGGATTCCGGTCAGGATAGGAGGAGCAGCACAGAGGGCAACAAATATGCACGAAAAGTATTATCGAGACGACTCAAAACTCTTCTCCGTCTTCTTCCCGCGGTCCTCTCTCCTCCCGCCAAGCTTTCTGGCCCATTTTTTGCCCGCCAACGACGTCTTCTCCTGCGCCACCACCGCCGAAGTCGCCGTCGTCGACGTCGTTTTCGTCTCCTCGTCCTACTTCTTCTCCTTTTCGCCTTCGTTTATTCTTTGTATTGTTTGTTGTTTTCGCGCTAGCTGTGGTTTCCACACACCGCGAGCGAGAGAGAGTTGTACGTATGTATGCGAGTGTGTGTGTATGTGTCGTGATGCTCTGGCGGTGTGCTCTTCTCGCAGGCAGGGACAGCCAGCCAGCCGTTTTCGCTCTTTCGTCGCTTGTTCTCACGCTGTGGTAGGGCAGGCAACACGGGCATCATGGCAATGATGATGACGATGACGACTGTGACGCTGATGACGATGTGATGAGAGGGAGAGAGGAGATATGTACGCGATTAGTATCAGCGGTTAGCCAGCAGCTAGCGCTCCCGCTTATCATTGATCCAGAGCACCCCCCACCACGAGGAGGGCCTGAAACGTAGAGAGGAGTGAGAGAGAGAAAACCTGAGACTCAACGGATCAGGCGGCGAGTGCCTCAAGGCGTTGCGCTGATCTGATCAGTCATGATCTCCTATCGCTAATCGTTTGCAAACTGCTCCTCGTCGATCTGTTCCAGTCGAAACCGAAAAATTGCTCCGTCCTTGCACGTTATTGATCTGATCGGTCATGATCAATAGTTTCTAATGCGTCCAAGTGGTTCTATAGTTATCGGACGACGTCTATCACGCACCCTGTGGTGCTGATCAGTGATATTTCTTGCAAGCTGGCCTTAATTCCGTGGTTTCCGTGGTTTCCTGTTCTGGCATTTAAATATTATCTCGATTTTGCTGGAAATTTTTAGGGGTAAATATTTTTGGCGCGTTTGAAAGTTTGAATCTGCTACTTTTACGAGTAACTTTCTAAAGATTTCTAATCACCAACCTTTTGCAGACAGAAGGAGTTCCTCGAAGCCGAGAGCGAGCGCCTGTGAAGCCGACATGAACTTATGTCGAAGGTTCAAAGGAAGAGAATAATTGAAAAAAACCGCTCGATTCCCGAGGAGAAGAAAAAGAAGAAGATTCCCGCGCAGCAGCGATGACTTGCAACGGCGACGTCGCCTATTCCACCATCGTGCTGTACCTGCCGTTCCACCAGCACTCGATCCTGGAAGTCAAGAAGGGAGTCCGTGCCTGTGATGCCATTTCCAAGATTCTGGACAAGCGGAAGATCACGCCGCAGATGTGCACAGTCCGTTACGGACCTGAGCGCACGAGCCAGCCGATCGACCTCGGCATGGACCTGGAAACGCTGGCACGGACACTGACCCAGAACGAACTCTGGGTCCACTGCGATTTGATGGATGTCCTGATTACGCTGAAGCACAAATTCGTGAAATGCTCATTTATGAAGATGACCAAATGCGACGTTTGCCGAAAACCGATTTATTTCTGGGTAAGCCACTCTTTTTAAGCGATTTCTGCCCTCTTTGTGTAATTGCTTTGCAGCCTGCATATCCAAATTTCCTTCCTTTACTTCCTATCAATCATTTATAACTTTCTCGTTTTCAGGGTTATCGATGTGAATTGTGCCTGTTCAAGTTCCACCAGAAGTGCTCATCCCAAGTTCCTGCCTACTGTGACCTGATGCACCAAATCCCGCATAACGAGGAGATGGCGAGACGTCTTAAGGACATGATGAAGTCGATCGGGACTCCGAACGCCGAAATGGTCAAGGATATCGTCGAAGTGATGCAGACCTCCGCTCCTCAACAATCTCCCTCAGGTAAACTGTTGTTTCGTGATTTCCCAAATGGCGGCACGTTATTTACTTTTTCCCATCTCGATGTTTCCGTGTTTTGTTTTCTCAAAACATTGTCATATGGGAAAAGTCATAACCAGACTATATTCAAGTGAAATCAAAGCGGAAAAGTTGTTTTGTGGGAACTGGGTTTGAAGTGATTTGTGCCCAAGCCTTATGGGAACAATTATCGCTGTTTTAGGGACAATTCAGATAGATTTGCATCATGTCTGAGTCAGGGGAAGTTCCCACGCTGCGGTGTAACCTACCCGTAATCGTTTGTGAATATTCCCAGTTCCAAAGACGAGCGAGAGTTGCTGAAACCCGAAAAAGTTGCGCGATTTTCGTCGTTTTTGGGTCCAATTTTTTGCGCATTTGCGACAATTTCCTGGCTCGTCTATCGTCGAATTCAAGCGCCGTTTCTGCGAAAATCAGTTCAAACGGCAATTTCGCGAATTCCAATTTTATCCCTAATTTGTATGACAGATTTACAATTTTGATTCGGAAAACTCGGACTCCGCTTCTACGAAATTGCGACTATTTCTCAGTTCCGAAAATCCTAATTTTGTTTGCTGCTTTTTGTCTTCGGCCAGCCGTGTGTGTGTGTGTGACTACGGCTGAAATGTGCGAAAACTTCCGTGTTTTGATTAATCGATTGGGGTGTAATGATTAATTCGACGACGAATTGCGGTGGACCTGGCTAATCAATATTTCATTTCAGGCTCAAGCTCCAGAATTAATGATGTTCGCATTTTGGATTCAACGGATTCTGCAAGCGGGTCTTTCAACCCCTATCCCCGAGACCGATCTTCATCCGCACCTAACATCAACGCGATTCGTGACGACGAATCGCTGGAAGAGGTAGGTTTCGTCGCCTTTTGCGTGTCTTGATGGGCGAATTTCAGCAAGTACGGAACATCTCCAGGCACCAACATCCTCCCGGTCTGCAGTCATCAGGTAACGTTTGCTATCGAGAGACAAGCCCATCATCGTCTTCTGTTCCAGCATCTTCAAGCGGTATCGCCAGCTCGAACCTGAACACAAGCGCGAGGTCAGGATGGCGCGGACAAGCGTTCCGGCAGAAACGAAACACGGGCGGAAGCACGAGTCCCGGTCCTGGGTCGTATCCTCAAAGCAACCGACTTCATCCTCACTTCCCGACCACCTCTTCATCGAATAGCCCAACCTCAACAAGCTCCAGTCCTCCTCCACACACGATATTCCCGACAACTCCTACTCATCTCACGTTGACGCCGCCACAGTCGGCGCCTCCGAACAAGATGAGTTCCCATGGGTTCTTCCGGATGCGGAGCAAAAGTAAGCATCTTTTCATTACTCTCGTAGTTCGTGTTTCTAAAGTAGGAAAAGAAAGTAGCAAAACAGATTTTCGAGTGTTTGTTAATCTCATATTTTCTGTTTTCAGGCCCAGGCGATAGCAACGCATTGTCCGTAAACGGTGAACACGAACTCCCACCCAGGGGAACGCTGACTCCGGACAGCGAGCCTCGAACAGCAGTCACCCGGAGAAGAGAACGACCAGTGGAGGATTGGGAAATCGTGGAGAATTTCACTATATTTGGCGATAAAATTGGAAGCGGGTCATTTGGTACGGTATTCCAAGGCAACTGGTTTGGTAAGCGATTTCTCTCCTCGGAGCTAATTTTCATTGTGCATCGTTTTCAGGCCCTGTTGCCGTCAAAAAGCTCAATGTCGGGGAACCGAGCCCAGCTCAATATCAAGCTTTTAAAAATGAAGTTACGGTTTTGAAGAAGATTCGTCATGGCAACGTGTTGCTGTTTATGGGCGTCATCAGAAATCCGTTCCTGGGAATCGTGACGCAATGGTGTGAAGGTTCCAGTTTGTACAAACATATTCATGTGGCTGATCCGAAAGTGGATTTTACTATGGTCTTCATCATCGAAATCTGTAAGCAGATTGGTCAAGGCATGAACTATCTGCATTCCAAGAATATCATCCACAGGTAGGAGGCCTTCATGTGACCGCCAGTTTGCTCAATATCTTGCGTTTCAGAGATCTGAAATCGAATAATATCTTTCTGACAGATGACAACACCGTCAAGATTGGCGATTTTGGCCTCGCTACGGTCAAAAGCAGATGGAGCGGAGCAACTCAGCACAATCAGCCCACAGGATCTGTGTTATGGATGGTGAATTTCCCTTATTGGTCATAGTTCCTAATGTGTATTTCAGGCTCCGGAAGTTATACGCATGAAGGATCAATCACCATTCAGCACCTTGTCCGACGTGTACTCGTACGGAATCGTTCTGTACGAGTTGCTGGCGTCTGAGCTACCGTATAGCCAGATGAAGGACAAGGATGTGATCTTCTTCCTGGTGGGTCGAGGTCAGCTGAAGCCGGATATGCGGAAGATCCGAAGGGACACTTCGAAGCTGTTTATAGCACTTTTGGATCAATGTATTCAATTCAATCGAGAGGACCGGAAGGAGTTCCCTCAGGTAAGTTCCCTTCTTTGCAAAGCCATGTGAAGCGGGGATACTTTATTCGATGTTGTCGAATACGAACTTTAAGCATTTTCGATACTAATCAAGGCTGTTTTCAGATCCTGGCTCAACTCGACAACATCTCCGTGAAGCTACCGAAACTGAAGACATCCATCAGCGACCCGTGCTTGTACAGTCACCGCGGACGGCAAGCGCAAGAATTCATCTACTCCGCAGCGTCCCCGAACACCCCTAAAATGTCAACGCACAATTTTGTGTGGTAAACCGTGATGATAGTGTTTCTGTTTTGTTATTCAGTGCTGCTGGCCAGACGCCATTACACGCTGTTGTTGTTTTCTCTAGTCAACCACCCTTCGTGTCACGCATATGCCTTCCGGGTTCACCTCTCCTCTGCAAGTCGTGAATTCACACCCGATTTTACCCTTCTTCCATCCTCTCCCGATTCGAAAGTTCTATCGTTGTGCTATCTACAGTCTGTGATCCTTTTTTGTCATACTCCCATTTTGCCACTTTTGTCTAGCTTTAGCTCGATTGTTCATTCATTCACTCACTCTCAGATTCCTTCCCAACTGCTGTTTCTTCCGGTTCTTTCTCTGTTGCCTTTATCTCCTCCGCACTTAGCGAGTTCTCTTAGGTCCTTATCTAAATGTGGCATATTCTTCTACTCTTCTGCAAGTGTTCCAAAACGATGATGCCTCTAACGCTTGATGCCTGATTTTTTTCTTCGATGTTGTATGTGTTGTCTTGCGCCATTTTGGACACCGGGTCCGCCATCACTTTGTACATAGTCACACCACCCTCTAGCCTCAATAATCTCTTTTCTTGGCTATTTCTCCTTCGGTCACTCACATGAATACGACGTCTGTTTGTCTGCGTTGCTCGTTCATGGCAACCACTTTCCGGGTCTCAAGAAAGATACTTAGACATTGGTGGCACGTATCTTAAGAACCGAAGAACCTCTATTGATGTTCTTGTGTTTACGCATTTTGCGGTTTTTACAGAAGCCGAGAGGGAAGGACACATATGAGGGTGACGAAAACATCAGAGGTGGACGTTAATACCGTAGTCTAGCATTTCGCGCGTTCATCTAATTGACCGTTGTTTGGCTCGCTAGAGCCAAAGGTGATCTCATTGAAGAAGGAAGACCGGGGCGCTAAACAGGTGGAATTCGAAGTCAGTGTCTACTGACGGCACATCTACAAAAAAAGCTAATTCTGAGGGAAGCATAAGCGGTTCAGGCTGAAACGTTTCACTTGTGGCCGTTTCAACTTACATACAGTGTAGCTGCGCGGGGTTTGGGCATCTCCAGATTAACTAGCCGGGCAGACGTTTTGATGTTGCCTCAGGACACTGCAGCTCACAATCAAAATCTCATATTTTTAGACATTTTGCAAACTTGTTAGACATCTTTTCTACCTGTGATCATTTCTCTTATGCACGAATTGCAACTCTATTCTTCGGTTGTAAAATTCTGTCTTTTCCCTCATCGTCTTTAACCATATCCCTGTTCCATTACTTATCTTCGTTAACAGAATCACATAAATATCGAAATCTTGAATAGACTCTTTATTGTGTGCAACAACGAAAATAATAACTTGAGTTCAAATTTCACATCGACTCTCTACTTGTAGGTGCAAACGGAAGCATATAATAATCTGGGCTATTCGACATCTGTAACAGTTCGATGACTTCCTCCTTCGTCTTGCTATTCTCGCTCATTAACAAATTCAGTTTTTCCAGGAAGTCGCCGTGTCCATTTGTAAAAATGTTGTTCGAAGAGGAAGTAGGCGGAGTGACCACCATGTCACGAACCAAGTCGAACGAACTTGAGCCGTTGCCAGCGGCAGCACCAGCAACAGGAGCAGTCGTGGTTTGCGTGGTGGAAGGCGGCTCGATACGTCGCGTGACGACAGCAACGCGGAGTGCAGTGAAACTGAAACGGCATGAAAAATTAATAAGAAGAGTCAAAAGCGCAAGATCTCAGAATTGAGATGACGTCGGGGGATGGTTGAGAAGGGGATGAGTCCGTACCTAATACGTTGCATGGTTTCTACGCCTCCGCATTTGGCAACATTGGAGGTGATCTCGCGAAGTTGCTCCTTGGGCCCTTCGTCGAACATGTGGAGTGTGGTGAAGACCTTCTCGATGGGGATAAGTTCGTTCTGGGCGGTCATCAGGTATTCGATCTGAAACAACAACGAATTTAGTAAAGGCAACTAAAAAGCGAAATTTCGTAAATTCAAAATGACGGAAGATCCGAAAGTTAGCTCACCTTTTCTGCAATCGCGATATCCTTCAAATACTCCGAAAGAGATTTCGCCTGCAGCCGCTTCAGATCCAGCGGCTCCAAATGCATAATCGTCGGTACCTCCTGGCCATTCTTCATCTTCGAAGACGTCTTCAAAGTGAAGCACACACTTCCTCCAGAGATATACGACAGCCGAAGGCACATTGTGGCTTCATGGTCATCGAGCATATCCTCGACCTCCGTGTGCTCGATAAATCCCATCAGGTAGAACTTCTCCCAAAGATCCTTCACGGCTGTCTTCTGGTCAGTGAACAGCTGCAAGAGTTCCAGCATTCCTCTCCAGATGCTGAAGCGGACGGTATTTTTACCCATATCGTAGCGAAGGTGTGGACATAAGATATTCTTGAATGTGATGCGCTTGGTTCTTTCTTGGAAGCTACCTGAAATGGGACTTGTTAGCATACAAAACAGCCAACATCGAGATGAAATTTCATGCAGAACCCCACTTACCATGATGAATTACAGACTCGGTTTCTGTGCACTCCGCACACTGGCTCTTCTGCTCCAGAAGCCCGAAATCCTCGTCCACGAAACCTCGACTCACGTCACAATTGACCTTGAAATGTTGCGAGTATAAATGCTTGAACCGTTCCCAGTCGATGCCTGCAATCCAACCATTGTGTCCACATATTCCCATGTCGTCACATCTCCTACCATTTTCAAACCAATTCAGCATCAATCCATCTTGGATATGCGCTCCATAGAGCCAAAAGCAGGTCGCAGTGTATGAGCTCATCATTCTTTGTACTTGGCAATCCTGCAAATCGACGATTTAGGCAAAAATGAACTAGGAACCAGTGACAAACCTGATTTCTCCGTGTGGCAATAGTGAAAGGAAGAGACAAAGTGTGCGTGAAGAAGAATTTCCCTGTCGGACTGAAGATTTCCGCTTTGACGTAAAAATAGAAAAGAGGCCTTTTGCCTATCTGACCCGAACGCGAATCTAATACCGTATCCTGAAAATAGCACAGGTTAAACAAACATGTCAACCATACGGAAACTCACTTTTTGTCTTGTCGTACATAAAAGATGCGGGTATTTGGCCATCCAGCAGCGGTGCTTGGAGTGGAACGACGGCGCGATGGAGATCGCTTCTCTACTGTTGACGTCCGACTTCTTGTGCGCAGTGTTGCCGCCATCTGCAAAACGTGTAATACAGTTTCGAAAAGTTAGGAAATTTGACGAAATCGGTGTTTGGGCGATAGGCGGAACAGAGGAACAGAGGAGCACAATGAAACCGAACCCTTTGGGAGCATTACAGATCGCCGCCGGACAGTCTGCATCATCACCATGTCAGCGAATTCAGTATGCGCTGCTGTAGAATGCCGCTCGAATAGGCTTATAATCCGTCTGCTGGCAAACTGCTATGGATCGTCCCAAACAGTTGCCCTTCTTATCCCTGTTTTTCAACACCTGCAGACAGTTTTGCAATAAGACCTAACCAGTATTTCCAGCAAATCCAACGCTGCGGTTACCATGGGTATGCGTACCGCTACCAAAAATTCTCAAATTCGCCGAAATCGTGATATGCGCCATAAGCGGAGGCAGAAAAACAAAATCGACCATTTGCGGCGTTCCAGAACAGCACGATAACGCGCATTTCGGGTCTAAACGCAGCCAGAATGTCCAGCAAACCCAATGTTTGCCCTAGACTGCTCCTGGCGATTGTCGATCGAACAGGCTTTTCGTGGCGGAAGCTCGTTTGCAGAGTAACGCGGAATTCCCGATGTTTGTGACACCATAAGAAGGCCGCTGAGGCACATATTCTGTGCTTTGCCACTTTCAAAGTGTTCCGTACGCAAGTTCCATTCCGTACCGACTAATTCGGATCGATTTCAGGTATCAAGATGCAACACTTACCAGCCGACGCCGTCGCATTGTTCCTCTTCACTCCCGACGACGGCTTCATGGCCAACAGCGCTGCCGACGGGAAATATCCAAGCGGAGCCGAATGTTCCAGTAACTTTTGTCTTCGCACTTCGCTCTTAATCAGTCATTATAGGAATGGAAGAAGGAAACAGCAAGGTACCTGAATTTGCTGCGCAACCTCCTCACTAACGATTTGAACGGAGAAGTCGCGGAAAAGGACCCCATGCGCCAACGAGGTGATCTTCATCGGAAACAGATTGTTTGTAACCAAAATAGCGCTCGTACTTGGCTCCGTGGCAAGAATGCAGTCGTTGAGAAGAAGCTCGAACGCCGAGAAGACCATTTCCATGAGATGCCAGACGGGGTCGTCCATTTCACTGAAAATGCCCCTCGAGTAGACGCACTCGTGCCGGAATCCTTGCAGCCTGGCGGTCACAATTCCCAGCGTGTACATCATCGTTGTGTAGAATTTGACGAGTTCCGTGACCGCTTCGCGTTCGATTTTGTTCGTTTCGATCATGCGTTGCGCCTGCGCAGCTCGCACGTCGTGCCAGAGAGTTGTGTTATGCTAGAACATCTGTCATCCTGCCGACTTCTCGGGAAAACGAGCACTTGTGCACTTACCACATGGCAGAAGGCTTTGAAAGCCTCCAGAAATTTGTAGAGATCGTGTTGGCCGAATAGCGCCACGTTGGTGGCGAAGTCGTGTGCGTCTAACGCTGTGGGGATGAGTTCCAAGGACTGGTATAGGTTGTGCATGGTGTGTAGGGTTGTGGCGAAGCTCTAAAACAGTGATATTACGAATCTTGTTTTTGGGAGATCTGATCTTTCGGATAATGCGTTGTTCCCGGTCATTCGTCTAATTAGTGTCTGAGGCTTTCCCTCTTTAAGGTCCACCCGGAAGTTCCGAAACTCTAGCCCGTTCTCCCCTATCACTCTGATCCCTCAAAAGCTGATTAGCGCACCCCGATAAGTGGCGCTAATCTGTCTGTGCTTCTGAAGTCCAAAGTTCATCATGTGACAAAAGAATGTTAAGACCTACGTCGTGGAAAGCGGCGAATCTTCGATCATTATTCTCTTTGAGCGGTGGATCGATGGCTCTCGCCTTATTAACAAGGATAATTAGCTGGCTGTTCAGTTTGTACAAAAAACTCTTCTCTTCTTCGTTGGCTGAGAGGGCCTCGATGCTCCTGAGACGGGTGGTGACCGAGATGAGATTCCATGTGAGGAGGCACCATTCTTCGGCGAATTCGTGGAAGTTGGTGGGGGCTGCAAAGGACGCGGTTACAGTTAAGGGGATACTCGGTTAACATAGGCTTCTTGGATTACCGTAACCGATTGGCTTTCATGAGCCGGGTGTTTTCGGCGGAGAAGAGCCGATCTCCATAATTTTGCGTCCCTCAGCTCCCCGTTATATTCATCAAAATTTCCCCACATTAGCAGATTGTTTACCCCTTCACATCAACCTGAATCCTGCACCTTGTCTGTCTCACTTCTCCACGCGCAGGCAGAGTAAACAACTCCTCCTGCAAACCTATTTATAAAACAAATGACTGAAGGCTCTGCTGATCTTCCACAACACGCCGTCGACTCTTTCACCTGCGCCCGAAACGACCACTCTCCGATTGCATGTCCAAAAATCGCTGCACTTATTGTTTACACGTCTTTAAATGCCATTCTCGGTTAATTTACGATCACCTTATGGGTCGATGACGAGAGCCACGCCACCACAAAATGCGATTGTTTCCTTATGACCGGTAACCAAAGGTCTCTTGAGAGTCTCGTTATGAGAGGTGCTGTTCGTCCCCAAAAGGAGCACTGCACTTACCCACGTGCTGCTGCGTCAACCGGGAAACGAATGCTATCAATCAGACTGTTTTCGGATGGACTCTCGCTCGCGCAAGCACGTTCCCTCTTCTTCCGAAGACCGGACACCGCGCGGCGTCTGGCGATGCACCCGAAAGATGACGACTCCCGAAAACCGCAAAACAGTCACGTGCTTAGAAGCAGGCGCGCGCGGTGATGACTGATCGCTTGTTGATCTTGCGGGCTTGCGCAATCTGCGGTTGCATGGTTTACTGCGGATCAAAAGAGTAATTTGGTGTAAGTTTGATCCGATCCGCTGCGACGCGCGTAGCGGAAGGTGGTTATCGTAGCCACGGAGAGACAAGTTGCTGCTGCTGGGGCTGATAAATTGATTACCTACCTGCATCAGCAGTTAGATGATTGATGCGCTGGTCGATTTCAGACGTCAAACGGAAGATGATCTTCCCGATGGTCTCACGCTTATCGCTCATCCCCAAATCCGACGTCGGAACCGCTTCTGACGGTCGTTTCAGGTCGTGCCACACACATAGCTGCAACATGATTCAATTAGCAACTCTTCGAGGTCAGCGCCCGTTTTTTCTCCTTCTCCAAGAGAGAGAGAGGGCACGCAAAATTACCAAATCGAAGATGATGCGGTTCAGTGCTTCCGGACTGTTCAAACAGCTGGAACTCATTTCAGAGCGTTGTAACAGGCTGCTGCTCTTACATGCCTGCAAAAGGGCAAAACGTTCAGAACGGAAAAGAGAGAGAATGAAAAGTAAAAGGCGGAAAAGGTGAACGGACCAAAATGCTCCGTTTTGTAGACGCACAAAGGTTAATAGGATGGGGTGGGAGGAGGTGGAGGCGAGAAGAGCGGAAGGTTGCGAGAAGTGAGTGAAGCCTGTGTGTGAATGTATGCGCTGGCTGCTGTTGTGAACGGGTCTTATCAATCGGTTTCGAAAGTGGAGAAGAGACTGTTTCGCCCTCGTTTTTGCAAGCGGCAGGACGGTTTCGGATCAAAAGTCAACGATTTCTGAGGACGTCATTTTGTGAACAAGGTCATCGTTCATTCAGACGGACACAGTTTGAGTTGTAAACACCTCAGTATTTGAAGCAAAGCGCCATGTAGCTCTCATAGCGACTAGGCAATTTGAAGCAGAGCTCAAAAATCAGCTCAGACAAAAATGACGGAATTCGCACATTAGTCCTAAGCTAGAAGCTGCATGTTTGGACTTGGCTCAAATGGTCTTAAGCTAACAGAACCGCTCTGAACCAAAAACCCAAGAAGATCGGCTTTTCAGAGCATTGTGGAGGAACTGACAAGAGATCTACAAAGTACAAATTTGAGACTGAAAGAGACTCCATTTCCCGGTTCCCGAGTTGCAAAAAATTATTGAGGTTCTGCGCTAAATTGATCTCTCCTTGTCTTACAATTTGACCTTCAGCTAGATTCGAAACCAGTCAAAAGTGGAAAATATCAAATGTGATAACAAACTGATAGGAATATAAACAAGAGCCCGGAAAAGTAAGGATTGCTGAAAAGCCGATCTAATTTTTAGCCTGGGCTTCAAAGGGCTTCGATTTGTGAACCCCAGAATCAGCTCAAAAGGGGGGAAGAAGAATGCGCAAGGTCGATCAGATGTAAGAAGCGGGGGGCGAGCAGAAAACAAACAACATAAAACAACAACATCGCCACTAAGATCACTTATCACAACAATTCACAATTGTCTTAAGGCAGAACGCACCGTCTTCCAACCGAATGAAGCCGGTTGAGTGCGACGTCGAGGACGTCGACCATAGTCGTCGTGGTCGTAATCGAACGGACTACCGTACGCGTTGCGGGTTCGCATCGTCGTCGTCTCGGCGCGGCATGTGAGCGCGAGAGGCGCCACAGAAAACAATCACAACTTCGTCGACGTCGTCGTCGTCGTTGGGGAAACGTTCGTTGGCCGGCCGGTGGGTCGGAGACGAGCGGGAGCGGAGCTGCGGTGGCGGCTTCGGCGGCAGCGGAAGGACGGACGACGGTTGAGCGGCGAGAGGGGACGTCCGTCGGTGGCGGAGCAAACCGAAGAAGAAGAAGAAGCAGATGGGGGAGATGAAGAAGAAGAGAAGACCTAAACGGAGCTGATGGCAAAAACGTGATATGAAGTCGACGACGCACACACGGACGACACACGCACGCGAGGTGGCGACAAGTCGGAAGGGGTTAGGGGAAAACCGATCGACCACAAGGAATCGATCACTTTACACCATTTGAAGACAAGCGTTTCAGACTTGTATTCCTAATTAAGTTACGGTTTTGCAAAAAGGTCGCCCGGGCACAAGGTCCTTCATCAGAAAACGGCAAGTCGTGACGAGACTGGACCCTAAAACTAAGAACGCCCGCCGCAGATTAACGCGTTCGATAAGATGTTCGGCTGCGTTCTTGCAAAAAGCTACCGTAACCCTAAGACTCAAAAAGAGGTTTAAAACCAATAAGGACCTGTTGACTACCAGGTTTTAGATGCCGTTGAATGACAGGCAAACGATAAGCAGCGCCGAGAAGAGACGAATGACGTTAAGGACAAAAACTGAAATCAACCAACGAAGAGCAGTCGAAGGGGCGTCGGAGAACCGAACCATCGGTCAAAACTCGCAGTTCTGGCTTATGCACTCTTATCAAAAATATTCACATGAATGACATACGACTGTAGACATTCTGCCGCTCTTTATGACCTTCCCACTTACAGAAAGGTCTTAAATAGAGCCCACTGACATATATTACCTGTAAAAGGCAGTAAATGAGCGTTCCAATGTGTCAGAAAATAATGATTGGTGCAATGTTTATGGTGGGCAGAGTGCAAAACACAATGATGAAGCTCGAAAAACGGTACCAAAGTAAAACCATTATTAGCCTTTACGTTTGCCTTCTGGTCTTCATTGGTCTAATGACATTTGCAGCACAAATCTACTAAGGTCGCCAGTATACGGTACTTTGTCGTTTTCTACAAGACAAGATCTGGTCTAGTTTTGGAA
The DNA here is from genome assembly GCA_000757745.1 of Steinernema scapterisci. Lineage (NCBI taxonomy): Eukaryota > Metazoa > Nematoda > Chromadorea > Rhabditida > Steinernematidae > Steinernema > Steinernema scapterisci. The sequence continues at coordinate 101,911 of KN167080.1, forward strand.
TGTAGGCGGACAGTTGGAACTCAACTTACAAGAAGTTCTGTAGCTGATCGTTAAATGCCTAGACAGCGAAAAGGTGCAGGTGAAAACCGGACTATCTCAACCGAATTGACTTCGGCCTTAGGGATTTGAAAGCTTGGTAATACTTGTGAAAAACAGCTAAAGTCAGGAGTTAGAAAAAGTAAAGAAAACCTACCACACCCAAAAATAAACCTCGCTTCATCAGAAGAAATACATCGTCCCACTGTCGCTCTTTGTCAAAAGGTTGCCTCCCCTTGCGAAACATTCGAAGGACACGATAGGGTTACGCCTATTTTGGTCTTTCGAGCATTTGGGAACGATTCTACAGTAAGACGAGTTATCGGTACTCGGTAAGCAAATCAGCTTTTGTCAGCACGCTTTATTCTAACAATAAGAACCACATGAAACAGCGCGATTTTGGCTAAATTCGGAAATCTTGAATTTCGAATCCCCGAACACAGATTAACCCCACATAGTCTTCAAGCACCCAGCAATCGCTGGTTTCTGACCATTCGAAAAATGCACGTGCGAATTCGAAACCATCTCCCCCGCTCGATACAAAGATCACGTTCGGCAGTCTCAGATATTTGTTGCATCCCGATGGCGACCAACGAAAACATCAGCGACAGGAAAACATCTCCTGCCCCCACCAGCGCTGATGCACTCTTACATGATCGGAAGCTGGCGAACTTGACCATCATCAGTCAAGAACCCGTTTTGCGCCCTTGTGACCTTTATGTCGAGGGTAAATATTGGCCAAACCCATAAATTACGGGGAGCTTAACAAAACAATTAGTTAGGGTGGGGCACACTTCAAGAGCAGACGTAGGACGACGCATTCAACTCATCCTTGTTCCTCTTCCGCGTTTTGATCTTAGGCGCGTGGCTCGACACTGCAAAATGTCAACAAGGGGTCTGGTGATAGATGGGTACAGTAGGAAAACCGAACGACGGTCCTGCCCATCGGAGTCTGTCGACGTAGGGATTACGGTAGCGCTCGTTTTCCGAAGATCAGTTTTCCTCAGCAAGCGCACAGAGAGGAAAACAGCCGAAGCCTCACTGACTGCCAAATGGACTATAGGCGAGCCGGCCCATGGCCCTAAAGGCTAGAGGTCAATTTGACTGTTTGTACACAAGCCTTGTGTACCAAAACAGCGCCATCACGCCACACCACAATCACGTTGACCGACTCTTCTCAAACAGGCAGACAGTCGTCCTTATGAAAACAATGCAAGAAAACAGCCAAAGAAGAAATGGGCTGATAAAACGGCCCACAGTGCCTGATAACACACACTGCAGATTACGCAGCAGCGATCTGCCAGTGTCCCTCTAAACGTCGTCAAAGTGGGCGCAATGACCCTTGTATCGGTATGTGCGCAGGCCATCGCCATTTTCAATTGCTTGAACAAGAATTTTGATAACAGACAACAAAGTAACAACAATGATAGTGTAAATACACCAAATAACAACCCAACTAATCTTCGGCCCTAGCCATCTCCTTCTCAATAGCGTCTAGACGATCCTTTCGCTTCTTGAAGCCCTTTTCGCCACTGAAAATAAGACAATGTCCAAAGTCCTCGCTTGTTTTTGGCAAAATACCTGAATTTCTCCTTAGTCCTTTCGCGAAGCTCTTCGACGGTGTCTTCGGTCTTCGCCCATTCAAGTACAAGACGCCTTCCGTACAAGTGAGTAGAATGCACCAGAGCTTCGAACGCTCTCTTCGCGTCACCCTTAGTCATGAAGTCGACGAAACCGAAACCACGATGATTGGTAGCTCCGCTGCCACCGACCTAAAAGAATGTTCATTGTGACTGCAGTACAAGATTGTAACACAAACCTTCTTGGGAAGTCTGACAGTTTTGAGTTCACCAAATGCAGAGAACAACTGAGTGATTTCCTTCCTTGTTGCTTGGAACGGAATATTGCGAACCATAATGTTAGTGCAATCGCCTTGTTCAAGATTGCTAACACCCTTCCTCTTCTTGGTCTCTTCCTGGTGTTGCTCGCGGTGTGATAGCTTCAGTTCCACAGCATGACCATCAATAAGTTCACCCTATAATCAACACATCGTACAACTGTTTCAAATGTCGCTGATACCTGGCACTGTCGCAACGCAGCTTCAGCATCGGCCTTGGTGTAGAATTGCACAAATCCAAAGCCCATAGAAAGCATCTTCTCGGGGTGTTTAATATCCTTCTTCATTGACACAGTAGCCTTAGCAACCGGCCACATATTGTTGAAATGGTTGAACAAGGTCTTGTCATTCGTGTCAAAGTTCAGGTTCTTCACAAACAGAGTGGCGTTCTGTTCGGGTTCGCGCTGGAATGATAACCATGAAAAATGGGCACAGTAAATTCTCGACATACCTCGACCTCATTTTCTGATTCATTTGCTCCAGCATCAGCCTCGGTCTTAACTTCGACCTCCTCCTTAACGGTCTTTTCCTCGCCGTGAGCGAACGCGGTCATATCAGCAACCTTCTGTTCAAATTCTTGCTTGATCGATTCTTCCAAATCACGGTGCTTCTTCGAGCGACGCATCATCTTCTTTTCTTCCTTAGTCAAATCACGGCGCTTCTTTTCACTGTCGCCCTCCTGTGTCGTTTCAGTAGACGCTTCAGCAACGGGTTCTGCGGCGACCTCTTCACCGAAAACATCTCCCGGGGCCCATTCGAGGTATAAAGGCTGATTGCGGAATCGGGAATATGCAAGAGAGGTAAATGCTTTCTTCGCATCAACGCTGTTGTCCATTTCCACGATCGCACTGACTCCTCCCTCTAAAAGATATTCGTGTGTTAGTAACAATCGTTGAGATCGCCACAGCACAAAACCATAGCGTGATTGGTAAATGATTTGTAAAATCATTTATAGAAACTAAATTTTATATTTAAAAAAACTAACGTACCAGGCGGCATGACGAACTGCTTGATGTCACCAAAGCGACCAAACATCCGGCGCAATTCCTCTTGATCACTGTTTGCTGGAAGATTCTTAACAATAATCACAGTGTCGGACCGACGAACTGCCGGCCTAGAAAAGGCGTCCAGCTTCACACCATGCTTAGTGAGGAAATCTCTCGTTTCCCGAACAAGGCGAGTTTCGGCTAAAGCGAGTCGCACACCAGCAGTTCCATCATCATCACCGGTCAACAAATCCGCCTTGCTAACATCGAGCTTCGAAGCCAAAGTGTCTGCAACGGCGTTTGCACCCAAGAACAGTGCGTTCCAGCTGTGCGACTTTCCAGCGGTCGCCTTCAGCTTGGCTTGTTTCTCCTTCTGGAACTGCGAGAGCCCCTTTTGCGAAGCAGCATCAAGTGCTTTGTCTTCTCGCTTCTCTGCGCCAGGAAGCAAATGAAGCATGCGCCCCTAAATTCATGAGATACGTTTTGTCCGCACAGACTATGTTTACCTTGAAAATAGATCCATCGAGAGCAGCGTAGGCGGCAGCAGCGTTCTCCGGGAAGACAAAAGTAACAACAGCAAAACCTTTGCTCTTGCCAGTCTTCTTGTCCAGCACATTTTGACACTCAACAACCTCGCCGAACGGCTTGAATAGGAACATCAAATCGTCTGTCGTGCAAATGTAGGGAAGGTTGCGAACGAAAAGACGGCCAGTGTCCAAAATCGCTGCCGTGATCTTCTCGTTTTCCGTCTTTCGCGCTGCAGCTTCTTCTTCGGCAGATAGCTGCTCTTCTTCACCTTCCCTAACATTAGTCTCTTCTTTAAACGATGGTGCCTTCTCAATTTTCACCTGAAAAACACACCATAAAGTCTGGCCGACCGAAATCTGTGATTTACTCTGTAACCTCCGAGATACAGCTCATTTCTCATTAACGCACGGCGGACATCCGGCGCTCGGTTAAACGTCACAAACGCCTTTGCTTCTTCATTATTGCGGACAATCTTACAAGCCTTGAATCGAATGGGACTCAACCACTCCTTCAAGCTTGTAGCATTGATTGTGGGAGGCAGACCACTGAAGATAAGGGATAAACTGGTGTCACCTAAACAAGTATCGTAATAAGAGACATCAGAACACAAATTCCATACCAAAGATGCCTTCCATAAGCTCTTTCACCAAATCGTCACCATCGGCAGCTTCTTGGGGTTCAGTAAACTGAAAGATATAAATCATCAAAAACAGATATCATGATAAATACAGGTAGTAAGAAATAAATATGAACAAATAATGCAGTTTGATACTGAATGAAATTCAATTTGCTTACCTCAGGTTCTTCCTCTTTGCCGTGCAATTGCATAAATTCGGCCATTTTCGGATCATCAACCTTGGCTTTCTTTACAGGCGGAGCTGGAGCATCATCGCCGTCTTTCTGTGGGCGCTTCTGGCCTTCCTTCTCCTTCGAATACTTGCTCCAGGCGCGAGGCTTCGTGTCATCTCCAAACGGCTTGCATTCCTCGACCTACATAAACGAATCATTAATAAGAAAACTCTTTTTGTTAATAACTTACATAGATTCTCGTCGTTCCAACAAAAGTGTTATTGAAATATTTAGCCGCTTTTCTGGCGTTCTCTTCAGTGTCGTAGCCGACGAACGCGAATCGCCGGAAGACACCATCGCGGGTGTACTTCAGCTGGCAATCCGTGATCGCGCCATGGCCACTGAAGTGTCTCCTTAATTTATCTTCCGTGAAACCAGGCGGTAGGCCTTTTACAATCAATCGGGACATACACTAAAATTGATTTGGAAATCAGCAACGAGAAATTGAGCAGTTTGACACAAAATCACGGGGCACGACAGAGCGCAACGATAATCCACGTTTGGGTTTCACGGAATATTCGAAGGATCCTGTAAACACCTGAATCTGGAAACATCTGGAAGCTGAAGTTGACCAAAATGCACGCGAAACAAGCAGTTTTACTGAAAGTTCCAAGCTTCAATTCGAAAACAGCTAAAACCGTAGAGAGCGATTGAGAATTCAGGCGATCGTGGTGAGAATCAATGCTAAAATGTTGCGGCTCGCCATTTGGCAGCGAGCTGTGATGGACGAAGATGAACGTGATTTGGGCCCTTGGATAACGGCTAGAAATCGTCATTGAGGGCAAATCAATGACCAAATCGTAGATTTCAGCAGTTACCTCATGAAAATCACCAGGACAACGGGAGTTAAAGTGTTCATTTTTTGTTGATTTAGCATCGTTTTCCTCAACTTGCGCCGCAGAAGTTCTACAGAGCGGTTTCACTGGAGTTTCTAAAAAGGCTTGTTTCAATTTCAAAGTTATGAAATATGCCATTTACAGATGATTTTAGATCCTGGAGCAACGTTTCACTGCTAATTTTACACTGGCGCTCGGAAATGCGAAATTGAGAAATTCCAATAACTGCGCTTTGAGTGCTCTCCTCCCAGGTCGAAGGTGTTTCCACACTGGTTTCTCTCCAAACTCGCTAGTTTTTTGTTTCATTTACCGATGGAACACGAACGTTCCAGCTGTGTGATCGCCTTTTTTGCATATGCCACCGCCCATCGGAAGCAATATATAAGCGCGCGTGGAAGCCGTTAGAATCACCGCACATCCTCAACCATCAGTCGGAGATGTCTGAGTCTATTGCGCACGTCAGCAGCGTTGCTTCTGTTCTGGCCATCTCGGCCTGCCTTCTCTACATCCCGTTCATGCTTAGCAACATGGACGGCATCCGCAACGACCTTCAGGTTAAGATGGACCGCTTCAAGGTATGTTTGCACATCCGAGCATTCGGTGTCGTAATCCAACGGATTTTTTAGGTCCTCGAAGAAGAAGTTTGGGGTGAGATGATGCATGCCCGCCAGGGAGTGCCTCGCGCTCGTAAGGAACGTCAAACTGGACCCCAATGTAACTGCAACTCGGCCGAACGCTGCCCTGCTGGACCTCCCGGCCGCCCCGGAGCCCCTGGAATCCCCGGAGACTCTGGACGCCAGGGAGAGCGCGGAGAAACTGGACTTCCCGGAATCGTCCCCGACTTCAAGTTCAAGATCGACCAAAGCTGCCGCTCTTGCCCTCCTGGACCTCCCGGACCCGTCGGACCCCCTGGACCTTCCGGCCAGCCCGGACAGAAGGGACCTCAAGGACACCCCGGACAGGACGAGCGCCCCGGACCTCAGGGACACCCCGGTCTTCCCGGTCAGCCTGGACAGCCCGGACAGGACGGAAAGCAGGGACCTCCCGGTGTTCCCGGACGCGACGGAAAGGTCGGACGCAAGGGAGCTCCTGGACCTCAAGGACCTGTCGGACCTGCTGGACCCAAGGGAGAAATGGGAGGCCCCGGACAGCCCGGACGCCCCGGAGAACCCGGAAACCAGGGACCTCAGGGAACTGTAAGTGATGCATACCACAATTCACCTCTAATCCTTTCTTCATTTAGCCCGGAAACAACGGAGTCAACGGGCCTCGCGGTCAGCCCGGTTTCCCTGGACCTATCGGTCTTCCCGGCCAGGACGCTCAGTACTGCCCTTGCCCTGCTCGTACTGTCTTCGAAGCTTAATTCTCTTAACACTTCTTTGTAAAACGAGAACGAACTCTTTTGTAAAATAAACGAACCTGCAAGCATTTCTGTGTCCATTTTTTCACTCTTCTTGGTTGCGCAATCGGGGAAGAGCGAAAGTGAACGACGTTCCAGCCGCGCGACCGCGCAATATCAACGTGTGCAAGAAAACAACAACAACCGGTTTGGCGTCACACGCCTCACCCTTGCACTTGACAATTACTCAATCGCTATAAAAGCGCGCTTATGTCTTGAAGACGCAGTCAACCTGTCCAGGATGACATCGGAAACGATTTCCCGGTTCAGCAGTGCGGCTTCTATTGTGGCCATCACATCATGTATTCTCTATGTGCCTTACATGCTCCACTCCATGGACGCCATCAGGAACGAGCTGACCATGAAGATGGATAAGTTCAAGGTGCTCGAGGAGGAGGTTTGGGGAGAGATGATGAAGGCTCGAGAAGGCGTTGCTCGTCCACGCAAGGAGCGTCAAGCTGGACCTCAGTGCAACTGCGCATCGGGAGGATTCTGTCCTGCTGGACCACCGGGACGTCCTGGAACTCCGGGTATCCCTGGTCAGCCTGGAATAAAGGGAGCGCCAGGTGAGTATTTTGATGCTTTTTTGCAGCAATCGACTTTTTCAAATCACTGATTTTCAAACTGAGATAATTTTGTCGTTTTGCAGGATCCGGTGGAAACCCCGGACAAGCACCGGCGTTAGAACCCATCGACTCCAGCGGATGTCGCACATGCCCTCCAGGCCCGGCCGGTCCTCCAGGACCTCCTGGAAACCAAGGAACACCCGGACCCAAAGGACCTCCTGGTAACCCAGGCCAGAATCAGCCGCCAGGAAATCGAGGAAACGCGGGACCAGCTGGACCACCCGGTACACCAGGAGGCAGTGGCAAACCTGGAACACCGGGCCAGCCTGGATCACCTGGAACACGTGGAACAAAGGGACGCCCTGGCCGCGATGGTCCGATGGGACCACCGGGTCCAAAGGGAGATCGCGGACCGCCTGGAAACCCGGGAAATGCTGGACGTCCTGGAAACCCTGGAGGCATGGGAGGAGTGAGTTGCTGGAATCTTCTGTCGTTTCACTGTATCTCTCTTTTCAGCCAGGCCAGCCAGGACCACCTGGAAACGTTGGAACACCAGGAATGGCAGGAAGTACGGGAAATCCAGGTCGCGATGCTTCGTACTGTCCTTGTCCTCGTCGTTCTCGCAAGATGTAAACTGTCGAGTCTCTATCATTACAATAAATATCTTGATATCCCCGCACAAGATCGTCTTAACTCAAATGAGCAACTTCACGTCAATATGGCTGAATTAAGTCTCACTTCTTAGTCATTCCAGCTGTATTACAAATCATAACTCATTCTTACTGTTTAGTTTATTATCCACACGTATAGGCAAGAGTATTCAGAGAATACGCATCAATGGGCACAATCACGGTTTCGCCATGGCAGTCAACGTCCACAACTTTCACTTCGACATCCCCCTCCCCTGAGTTTCTTATCACAATCGTTTTCTTGCCTTCTTTCGCTCTTCTAAAGCTGGCAACCTCCAAATTGTCGTTTCGAAGCTTCGATTCATCCATGATCATTCCATTTTTGACGTGCTTGCTGAAAACAGGATTTCATCAATTGGCTGAAGACGTGCGCTTACTCGAAGTGAGCCAGTACGTAGTACAGAGGTTGAAGGTAGAGTTCTTGCTTGGAGACGTCGATCGAAATGGGGAAGTCGGCGAAATTCTGTGTTTCCGGGTCAGCGTCCATGTTGAGGACGAGATTCAGGTCTGTCCTGCTGGAAGCGTTGTTCAGGAGGCTCTGAAAACAAGAATCGGCTTTAAAGCCAAGATGGCAAACTGGAAAAAGTTATGCTGAGCCAAACATACATAGTTTTACGCGCTCTGTTGATGTTCAAAGCTCACCTGTATGATGTCCCTGCCGTAGTGATCAGCACGCTCCCAGCTACCGTAATTCGACTGCCCACACTCGGCTGATTGTGAGTCACAGGCCTGACCCATCACAGTGAACACCCGTGGACTGCTCGCATTAATCAACTTGATCCTCACATCCTCATCCAGCAAATTAAGATCGATTACCGATGACTCGGTCAGCCCTCCTTCGAAGCCTTTGATGATCACCTGATTGGAGTCTTCTCTGGTGCGATGGATTGTCAGCTCGTTGTCCACAACATCACCTAAATGGACCCATAATTAAGTTATTCAAACAAGCCCTAATTACCCATCTGCGCCCTCAGATCGTCGGATTTCTTGCTCACAAAATTCCATATTGACTTCTCGAAACGTCGGCCTTCTTTCGACGTCGTGAACATGACCAGCTGCTTGCGGAGGCTCCATGGGTCGAAACTGGAGAGTTCATGGCAGACGGTGGAGTTGCAGACGCATGAAAAGTCGTCCGGGTTTGTTGGGTTGACGAGTGCCTTGGTGCATCGTTCGTTGGGTCCCAAGCTGGCTGGAACATTGCAAAGTTAAACCCTTATTCAAAACAGAGAAGAGTCAGAATCGGCTTCTGAAATTGACTAAAATGGCTTGAAAGTCTAGAAACTCACCTTCAGCAGCAAACAAGAGAGACGAAAGAATCAGCAGGAAGATGCTCTCGCGAGCGTGCATTAGCATTTTGACCCATCGAATAAGAAGAGTATCCCGACAGCTGCCAACGAAGAAGTGCGCGCGCCGAGGTCGCAAACAGTCCACATATATTTTCTTTTACGAGCCAAAGATTTCGGCGGCCGCACTTAATGCGACCCCCGTTTAAACAAATCGCACATTGATGCCACGTTGCTTTTAGCTGCTTTGAGGAATTCACTAATGAGCCGATATCTGTGAGTAAGACTCAGAAGCAATCAGGGACACGTCGTATTATTGAATTGTGGGTCACCTTCACGCGCAAGAGAGCGAAATGGCCGTTAAAGAGCTGCTCCAAAAGCATTCAAAGACACGATTCTCTTTATGACACATCGTTTATGGCGTTGTGAATTTGCCCGGTTGAACTGAAAATGGGCTCCTTCACATTTGAGCAGAAGACCCTTGAGAGTGAGATCCAAATCAGGGCTGTGCTCAAGTGTCGATCTGCGAGGATCGATTTATCGTTCCCAGACAGGCCTGATTCCAATGATCTGAGAGCATGTCTATGACTCCTTGTTTCATGGTCAGAATTGAAACCGGAAATCGGTTCCATAGAACTCTACATGGGCATGAATTAAGAATACGTTTTGACTGTCTACCGCAGCTCCAGTGGGGGACAATCAGACGCCTAAGCAGTGGCCACATTGTCTGGATAACCGGAGCCAAACCCTAAAAGAAGAGCAAATCTGGATTACGTCAACTGCCCCAGAAAGCCGCCCGCTGAGTGTCCAGAAGAATCAGTCCTAAATGGCCACTTTGACGTCCAAGAAGCGCTGTTCTATGAATGTTAAGTGTCGGTGCAACCAAGAATTTTGCCGTTTCTTCAGGAATACACGTACCGGAAAACCACTTTTCCACGGAGACATGCCCCCAGCAGTTTGGCCTCCACCCTCCGACGACCTAGGAACAAGCTCTCGAGCGCAGAACACGTCCATTCTACCTGTTCCTACCGGCGATCACGTCGAATATCGCACAACGCGGCAAATAACGTTGTATGAAAGCTTCGAAAACTAGATTTCAATTTATTCTCGGTCCCGCGGCGATCTGGACGAATGTACGATCGAATTCCTCGGCTTCGCTTCTTTCAACGAATCAGATGCTTGATCCGGATAAATCTACATGGTTTTCAGGCCAATTTTGACGTATTTTTGTGCTGTTCCTTCCCAGTAATTGTATACGTGTTGCTCTCACTAATTTGGTCGGAATTTTCCTGTTTTGTTTCAGAGTGCTTCTCCAACCATGGCTGACCAAGGTAACCAAAATATGCATCCACTCCACTATATCTTCTATCGTACTGCGCTCTGCAGCGCGTACATGGAAAGCGGAGCGTGTACTTACGGAGAACGATGCGTCTACGCACACGGACTGCAGCAACTGCGCCGGGTATGTTCTCTACTTTGGCACGACATCTTATAACCATAGCTCCTTCAGATTTCGCTTGGAGCTGACACGTCACGCCTTCTGCAGGAAGAGATGCTCGCAATATAGCACTCTCAGATGCTGCTCCTCTTGAGCAGTCGTCTCCGTTAAATTCGAAAGTTAATGTTGTCATGCAAAGAAAGTTGTTGTTGGAAGAAGAAGAAATTGTTGTTACTTGAATAGAGTCTCCAGAGTTGAGTTGTATCATTTTTTGTATCAATGCAACGTTCCAGTTTGTATCATTCATTTGTAACTTTGCGGGTGAAAGTTGTTAGGGTCCCGGGGTGATGGAAGAGCCAGTCGACCTGGTCGGTAATTCACTTGGTCGGTTGTCGGTGGGATCCTGTGTTTAGGCCAGAACATTGTTTGGATAGGGGTCGTCAATCTTCAATGCGAATTCGTCATAGTCTTGGATAGGTCAGTTTGAAATCCAGAACCTTGATCGGGATGGGTCGTGTGGTTCGTGTGAATAGCGATCAAGAGCAGCCAGCTCGGGAATGACGACGGCGTTTCGTTTTTCCTGTTTATCGGGCTGTGCAATGGGTAGTTGTTCCAAGGGTCTCTTTAAAAAGTAGGTTTCACGTTCAGCTCGAGATTGCCATTGTAAAGGTAGGCCTCGTGGCATCTTGCTTAGCTCTGATGTTCTGATCAGCTGAAAGGAGTCCCTTAAGTCAGTTAAATAATGTCAAAAGGATCTGGAAGAGCTTCAATTCATGATCAAGAATCTCTAGCACAAGGTGGATATGATGATCACAACATTTCGTACAAATTCTTGATATTCTTAAGAAGAATCAGCGAATAGGAATGAGTCGGGAAAAGCTCCAGTGCTCTCTCCACATATTTGCGACTCTCAGCGAAAGCTCCATTCTGAAATTCCAGAAAGCTTACATTGGGAACTTCAAATCTGAACCCACCTTGTAGTACAGCAAAGCCAGATTGTAATTGGGTTCGAACAAATGCGGTCCTTTGGTCACAGCAGTGAGCAGCAATGATTTCGCTTCGTCCGGTTTTCCTTCCTTCAAGCGCAACACACCCAGATTCACCAGAGATTCAGCATGATCTGCACTGGCCGCGATAGACAGTTTGAAGCATCTGATGGCCATTGTGAGGTCTCCAATCGCCTGAATAGAGCTTCAGAATCCGGTCGCTGAAATACTGGCCTACCATAGCAATGTGTCCAGTGTTATACCAGATGTCGGCAGAAACGTCGTCATCGGCCATCTTGTGGGCCTTCTCGATGCATCCGATCGCCATGTCCATTTGCTGGCAATAGAAGCAGCAGAGTCCGATGTTCAGGTAGATTTCGGCGCTGTAGACTCCCATCTGGAGGATACGCCTGAAAATACGAGCACACACATCGCTGGGGAGTCGCTGGGTTCAACCTCTTACCTGTAATACCTCAACGCCACCTCCGGATTGTCGTTGTAGAAGTAATGAGTCCCAATACAGGCTGTGGCCTCGACGTTGTTCGGCTCCTTTCTGAGAACAGTCCTGTACGTCTCAATACTGTCTTCGATGTGGCCAGTGCGCTCCTGGATACGGGCAAGGCCGATGAGAAGCGTGATGTCGTAAGGGAACGCAGTCAGTCCTTCCAAGTACTTCGAGATTGCCTTGCAGGGTTGATCAATCCTAGTGTAGATCTTGGCCAGGTAGGCAAACGTCTCCACAACTTGGAAGTTCTTCAAGGACGATGTGAACTGCTGCTCCGCTTCTTTCAGCATCCCAAGACGATAATAACACTTTCCGAGCGCGTTCTTCCAATACCAGTTGTTAAATTCAGCGGTTTTCGTTGCCGTGGCGGCGATCTGAAACAAGACAATACGGAAAAGCGAAGAAATAAGCAAACCTGGTGAGCAACTTTCATGTCGCCTTCATGGTAAAACACATACTCGAAAAGTTGGCGGTTGAGATTAGGATCGCTAGCGTACTTTTCAATGTTCAATCGGGCTAGATTCACAAAAGGCCCGTCTGGTTGGGTGACCATGGAAGCCTGAAACAGATCAATAGAATACAGATTTCAGAATTGACGCTTGATACCGTTCCTAAGCGCACACTTCTCGCCGTGCTTGACGTGATCGCCCGAGCTGTCTTGGAAGTACGGGATGTCCGCAACGCCTGTTCCAGACTTCCCATCTTTGAAGAAGTGTCCGGGCGGACTACGCCACTCAAGGGACGTCCTGTGTTCGTCCTAGGCCTGGAAATGAAATCTCCACGGTTTTAGCCATATCAATATTGATGTTTGCCTACCTTATAGCCGGCGACGCTCCTTTCGCGGTGGTGATCGGTCTGGTTAGCGAAGTCCCTGGACGAGCTTCTTTCGAGATGACGTTGTCGTCCATAAACGTTTCCGCTAACCCGACTTCTTCATTTTCCAGCTCATCGACGAAGGACGTCTCGGTCAGACATTGAAGCTTCAAGCTCCACGCAGCCTAAAAAGAGCCGCCATAATGAGACGTACTAGTTTGCGTTACCTGATCGTAAGCGTTCTTCTCCAGCAGCTTCGTGCATTCCTTCTCGGCCTCGTCGATCTTGTTCAGGGAGATGAGTTGCAGAGCTTTGTAGAGTCCGTCCAGTTCCGACATCTTCAGGGAGACAAGCGGCACGATGCAGCGGCGGACACGCGGGAAATCAGGTCTGGAAAGAGACGACGGGTGGCGTGAAGCAGCGCGGTGCTGTTGGGCGCCGTGTTGCCATAGCAACACATCGTCCGTTGGTCCATGGTGGGGTCAAATCGAGCTCGTGGAACGAAGACAAGGCGGCGCTCATCGTTGGACCTAAATAAAGCCAAAACGGAACTCTCAAAAACAGTGTTGGAGGACCAAAACACCCGTTTGTCGGCGGTGCGAGCCGTTCACTCAGAACTGATCGAGACCCGCGGGTCTTCATACGAACGTGTCGCCCCACTAACGAACGAGGCGATCCGTTTGAGACTCTTGAGTGGGCTTGAAAAGCGGCGAGTTCGAAACAAGATTTACGTTTCTCTGTGGAACCAAAACTGTTGTCTGAAGTCGAGTTAAGGCATTGTGGAGTTCGCATTCAATGTTCAGCGGCCGTTACATGCTGAGAAACTACAGTACTCTCCCACTCCAGACGGCGTATCATTGTCCTTATCCTCATTCATGAATCAAGCACAGAACACGCATGTTCTTTGAGCAGTCGCAACTTATGAATCAGCGTTCGGAAGACCAGCTACACAAAATATGACCCCGCTGCACGGCAACCTTTCCGGCAGACAAGGGAGTCAGTGATTCATGCTCCGCTTGCAACCGGACGTTAGACTGCTTACGGGCCATTCACTGTATGAAAAAGGAATGTCTGGCGTTCCCAAAACGTTGCAACAACGGGATTCCTTTCCACAACAAAGCTGAATTGTCAGGAATGGAGCGGAAGTACCAATATTCGGAAGCGTCGTGGTCATCTTAGGCTGCAAGGACCGAAATGAAGTGTTTTGTAGTCATAGCTCAGGTTCATGGTTGTCTAAGTAAGAGTAAGTGTCGATAGCCATAGATAGCAGATAGGATAGAATGAGGCATCTGCGCAACATGCCAAAACCGCTTTCCCGATCATGACCACTGTACAGACTACGCGGCTGTGGTCAGTGGCCGTGGCCGAATCGCTGAAACGCCGAGCTCCAAGGCTTTTTGAGCCGGCTACGGGCTTTTCGCGGTTTGGCACAGGTTAATCCACCGTTTCCTAGGCTTCGACACTGTTGTATATGTAGGCTCGGCCACTTGCTGGGCTACCGTCTCCAAGATTCGGTCATCTTTTCCGAGGCTTAGCCACCGTTTAGTATATTTCCTACTATGGCTCATATCTGCCGAGGCAGACTTGTAAGCATAGTATGAGTCTCTTCCTCACATCCGATGGACATACAAACAATCCCGGTATTCCATGAGTCTATTTAATACATTTTGAGCATTCCAAAACCTTCTGTTCATTATGATCTTAAGACCTTTGTCACAGAAGCCATTGTCATGTGCGTGTTCCTTGAACCATGCTCGAATTCCCAGACCATTTGCAGAAACTATGAGTGTGCGTGTGTGTGAGAGTGAAACCAGTCGCAGCGAACTCCCTTTCCATTAAGGATAACCCCGGCGGGTGCTGCATGTGCATTCATCTCCGGATCGGCGGCGGCGCCACGCACAACAATAACAATAGTTGCGTAAAGTGCGAGCGAGAGGAACAAGGTGCCGACTGGATGGATGTGCAGGCTGGCTGTCCGGCAGGCCACCGGGGTGTATTCACGCGAACAGTTTCGGTGAATAAAGACGCGTAATGCGCATGCAATGTTGATACAATTTCCATCCAGGGGGCGCGAGCGCTGGCCGGCCAGTCGACAGACAGACCAGCGCTGAGACCGGGGGCGACTCACAGCGAGATGGTCAGTGACGGTGTGCCGGCTACTAGTCATCAGCGCCAGTCTCGGAGGAGCTACCGCACTTAGTCTTCTACCGACGACGAGGACATCTCCTTCCTGTGTTCTCCTTTCTAGCGTGAACAATGTGTCTCGGATTGGCCGTCGACGACGTGAAATTCGAGCGGCACGAACCCATTATGTAATTTCCATCATCTTCCAACCTCTCCTCCTCTTCCCTTCCCGGGTTGCCCGGCTCTCCGAGTTCCCCTTCATAGATAATCAGTCACCCAAAAATTAAATGTCACCATCATCGGCGCGTCCAATCAAAAAGTTATACTCGTCCCACCGCCGTCACGCCGCATTATGCGCTGCTCTGCAGCTTCGTTGCCTTTGGGACACCTCCTCTTCCTTCTCTTCGGGCTCCGCCACTTGCCGCCGGCGTTAATGACCGATGCAGAAGTAATGTATCCGCCTGACCTGCCCGTGTTTACACTTGGCTTTTTTGGGGCTAATGGGCTCGCGTTTTTTGCCGAAAGCTTTTTTGGGACTTTTTACGTTCTTACCTTTAAGGGTCTCCTTCTTACGAAGGTTTTGATCTAAGGGGATCGTCTAGGCCTGGTCCGAGTCACCCGTAGCCGTTTATTTTCAGGACCGGTTCAGGGTCTAAGCTTTAAGCCAAAAACGTGATTTTTAAAGACAGATCCGAAATTCGCAAAATGGTTCTAATTTGATCATGCTCTTCTACCTTCGCCTGCACGCTGGCCCGGCGAGGACTATCCTCCTAACCTGCCGCAATCCTCACCTTTCAGAGTCACTCAGGGTCACTCTTCTGAAGGATTCGAGCTAAGGTAATAGTCAATAGTCTTAAGAACTAGACCAGACTCATCTTACCAAGAGTTCCCCTAAGCCAAATGGCTTTAGAGCGGATTCTAAGCGTAAACCTGAAACCAACGATATGATTTCCAAGACAAATCCTTATTCGCCTGCACGCTTGCCCGGCTTTTCCGCCTGAAATTCCGCCCGAATCATTCTTATCGCCCAACGTCGTCGACGACGACGCAACGTCCGCTTTGTCCATTAGTGAAATCGCGACACGATTCGCATGGAGCAACGAAACTAGTAGTCAAATCAAGGTTTACTATTCCTGCGACATTCAAATCCATCTTGTCCGTTTGTCAAGGACGGTAATTATACGGTCTCTATTCTCACTGTGTTCTTCTCAGAAAACAGACTCACAACAGAGTCGATTGCTGCGGCGTTGAACGTTTTCGCTGAGTGGTGGCTTGAACCCGCGCCCAAATAACCGTGTCGGAATTGGGTTAAGCGTGTTAACAGCTCACAACTATTAAGTGCCATAAAATAGCAATTAAATCGCGGAAGTTGTGCGCGAAATAACAAAACGCTGTGAAGGTCGGGGGGTCCGAGTTGGGAGGGTTTTGATTAATGACATGGAACATGGTAATTTGGCTTAGACGGGTAATGAGGAACTGTTTGAAGTTTGCGTGGGACCGGCAGTTCTGACGGGCCGCTAGTACCCGCAAAGCTTAGATCAGAGCTGTCCGAAACTGAAGACTGCATAAAGCTCGAGGGGCTTCTTAAGGAGTGCCTCAGAGCAGTTTCTGGCGCTTCTATTCCTGATTCTAGACCTAAGCTTGAGATACCGTAGGTCTAGGCACCTGCTCCAGATCAATGGCCTCAAGGACTGCGTGTCGATCTAGTACGGCGTCTAAGATCCAAAAGCGTTGGTCCCTTCTGGCCTGCTTTGGAACAAGACATAGCGATTACCTGGCTACCACGAAAGACTGCGGATGTTCGCTTCATCCGTATTCCAAGTGATTGACGCTCAGAATTAGCCAAACTCACTAGCGGCTTAAGCCTCCCTTATTGACCTTAAAGCTTCACCGCTTCATGCTCTAGCCAAACCATTTCGATCAGTCCTAGACAAACTGCTTTAATCCCTTTTCTGACCTACTACCACAGACAGTGAAGTCTCTAGCCGTTCCCCTCTGAATCACTGCGGCCCGTGCGGTTCAACCTCCAATCAGCGCTCTCGTCAATCCCAGCACAATTTTTTCCAATTCGAAAACCAGCTTTATGACAAAGAAACGCCGATTTGACAACCCTTCTCGTGTTCCTCGCTCATTAACACGAGCAGCTGCTCGGATTACACCACAAATTACATCTACCTGAATCTGAGTCGCAACAAGGCTTGTCAAAAAATGACCTCCATTCAGCTTGAACAACCTTTAGGTCTCTAAGCGTTCCTCATTAAAATGGAGATTTGATAAGTCCGTGCCAGGAACAAACACGGTCAGGGTGAAAATAGGCTTTCCTGGCCTATTGCAGAATGGCTTAAATGCGTAGAAACTAGCAAAGGTGGCTTAGGTATCTCAGGCATGACCCAAGATCTCCTAAGCGCTCAAGGTAGTTGAGCTGTTGCTTGCAACCTGCTCAAAGATGTAATTTAACAATTGTGCCAAACATTTCAAGACCGATTTCTTCAGACTTTTTGCCGTCTTAAAAAACTGAAATGGCACCAAGGTCGAGACAGATCTAGCCAAGATTGCTGGTAGATAAGCGTTCAGATAAAGCAGTCTTTGGTCTGTGTGTACTAGATTGTGACTCTGGGCTATCAAGTTGGATGTTGGATACTTTTTGTAGATTAGGCCAAAACACGAAAATGGGAATTTCGCTGAATATTCAAAAGAAGAATTCCTAATTTGTAGATCTGCATTTTTTGGCTTGAGCTTAGAATGCATGAGCCGGACTTCCAATGTTTCAAAGACGCCAATGATCCCAGTGCGCAAGGCGTTCGCATTCTCAATTACCCAAAACCGTCACCGCCGCCGCAGCGTTCATTTTCTGCTGTCCTCTTCGGTGACATCTCGTTTTGTGTGTGACATTTGAAATTGACTATTTCTCTTTTCTCGAAACGCTTACGATTGTAATGGGCGTCGTCGTCGCCATTTCTTCCTTTCCTCTCCTTCTTCTCCTTCATCTCCCGAAGCTAAATAAACGAGTGTCTTTGTTCGAGCGCCTCCTCTCCCTTCGCCATCCTCTC
The DNA here is from genome assembly GCA_000757745.1 of Steinernema scapterisci. NCBI lineage: Eukaryota > Metazoa > Nematoda > Chromadorea > Rhabditida > Steinernematidae > Steinernema > Steinernema scapterisci. The sequence goes on from KN167080.1 coordinate 119,896, forward strand.
CCTCCAGGGCGCTTCTTCGCCGCTTTCACACCCTTTTCCGGTTGTGAACACACAGGCTGACCCAGAGGGGCACATAGAGGAAAGCGGCAAATGGCGGTTCGGACCAAAACCTCCTTCTTCGAGCTTCTTCGGTCAGTCGCAAAGGGTGACACTTTGCGCGGGGTGGTCCCTTTTGCCGAGGGGGCGTTACCAGCGTTGTAGGGGGCAGTGCCTCAGTGCTAAACGCTCTCGATTATCATTTGAGTGTCGCTCGGGCGCTTCTTTGTGGCAATCTACTGTTGCAGAGCGGCTCATCATCTTCGTCAACCCAATGAGCTTGTCATTGCCACTTAAGTTCGGGCACTTCTGGTACTTGATTTGTTGTGGTTACTCATTTAGACGCTTGAGGGCTTTTAATCAGTGCTCTGAAGACTGATTGGGCTTCTGCCGTTTCTGTCTTTTAACCATCGCTTGTGGCCAAAGGTGCTGAATCCGCTGAATCCAAAACCAAATTTCCGTGCTTCAATTGAAGACATTTCGCCCAGATTTTCACGTTGTTTTGAGTGGTTCAAACCCCTTGAGACTACTCCCTGTTTGGACCTTTAATGAACGTTACGCCAAAGGTCGCAGACAACCTAATTCCAAACCCCGGAACATGACCACCTGTTCCATAATAATCCGACCCCAGGTTCGACCACCCACTCCAAATCACCCCCTCCTTCTCCTCCTGGTGTCAATTAACCCAACGCGCGTGTTTGTTGCGACTTCATTACCCAGAATAGGCGGAGCGAAACCTCCTCCCTGAGCGTGATTCCTTCACAATTCGGAAATTAGGAGAACGTCTTCGTGCATTGTTCTCCGTGGGGGAGAGGAGCTCCTTCTTCGCTGCAAAACGAGGTGCGCGTACAAACCTTCTTTGGGTCTTCTTTCCTTCCGTCGTCGGCCTTCTTTGGCGGCTGGCAGCGGTCGCCGAATCCTCGCGCACCCGCGTTCTGAAGGCGATCGAGTGGGGAAGGGGCGGAGTTCCGAGCGATGGCCAGCCAGCACTGCTGTGGGGCCAGGTAAATCGTCTCGGAGGAGATGGTCGAACGCGACCACCAAGGGTGACGAGGAGGCGGCGCCTCAGTGGCTGGTAACGGGCTGCCACCGGCTGGAAGAGACGCTGCTGGGATATTCTCCCGGCGGCGGTGGGTCGGTCCCAAAATGTGCATGATTGTTGATGTTTATACGTGATTCTCGCGCTTCTCGATTTCGCGCTTTGATCTGTCCACATTGTCTGTTCTGTTTATGTTTGGGCCACAAGCCAGACCAAACAGACCCTCCAAATGTCTCTCTTTGTGTAGTGAAACCCTCAAGATCTTCTTGTTTACAGACAGAACATCAAAAGAGATCAGTGTTCTTCTGGTTATGGTCTCCCGTTTCTAAGTGATGGTTTTGCGTAATGTGGTGGCACCTCTTCCTGGTATTCTTCGCGTCGTCGACGCCGGCGCTCTCCGAAGCGCGCCGAATCGGCGACATCTACTGGAATAGTTCAAATCCGATGTAAGTTTGTTTCTGTTTTCTTTATCCACATTCTAATCCGACTGCATCCCCTTGATGAACATCGATTTGTCGTCGCTTAGCTGCCGCCGGGGCCAACCCCGACACAGCGGCGATGAGGAGTGCGAACAAGTCGTGATGTCGCGCAATCCGATTTTCTTAATTGGCTTTTTACTCTCTGACCCTCGCGCGCTCGCGCTCGACCCCAGAGCTTCCGACGACCACCAGTCGGCTACGATAAATTATGTATCTCTTTTGAACGATGCTGTCGCCGGCCTGGCGGCCATCGGCCGCCTGGGCTTAGGTTGGGCATGCCTGATAAGGGGTCGGCTTGAGGGAAAAACGATTAAAGGACTAAGAGTCCATAATCTTCAGTCCTTGGGAAGGCGAAAACCCACTTTTTAGCTGTTGCCCATAAGGTATATTTCGGCGCCTGTAGATACTGTAGGTCCTGAGGTCCTAAAATCCCAGAATGAAATATGGAATCCCAAGATTTCGGGTCTGGATTGGATTGGATCTCCCTCTGAATTCCCAATTAAAAAGCGCATGCCGCGCTGCACCGGAAACCAGCGGAGCACATACGCATATTAGTCCAATTTGAACTCCCCCGGCCGCATGATATACGGCGGTGTGGCTAAAGGCACATCAAAAGCTCCGCTCAATGCTCCATTCTCTTAAGGTTCTCCGCGCGCACGCCGCCGCCACCGTCGTCGTCGGCGTGCAGGCTCATCCGTCGTTGACTCATCCGCGACCAGCTGTTGGTCACAACAAATTGGGCGTTGCGTTTTCATTGAAACGCCATAAAACGTTGACAAAATGGCGTTTTTTTGCAAGGGCTGGACTCTCAGTTGCACCCCGATTGTGTTCGCGCGCAGCTCGCGCGCACAACCGCATTCAATCAGAGATTGCGGCTAAAGGTCTCCTTTCTTCTTAAGGAGGTTTTTATGAGGACCACCTCGGCTGTTCCGATCGTTTCTTTTCGGTTCGGGCGTTCGTTCTGCCGCCGTTGCCGCTTTGGTCAGCCGATGCCGCGCCGCTGTCGGCACGCACAAATATTGGCTGCAATTAATTTTATTGTCGCCAAACGAGCGAGGGCCACCACCTCCGGAGGGCCAGTTTCGACGGTTTTTTGTACGCCAGCGGCGGCAGCGGCGGTTGTCGGCGAAAAGGATAATTTTTGAAGAATGGCCGGAATGCGGAGAAAGCCAGGCGAGCGAGAGGAGACAGCAGGGATGACTCCAAACACTAACAAATGGCGTCGGGTTATCTGAGAGATCAGGGGTGTCCTGTCGATCTGTAGATGATATACGGCATGGCGACGATGAGGTCACAACAAGTTCGGACAGTCTGCGCCGGGTTAAAGAGAGCGGAAAACGGAAAGGGAGGCCGCCACTGGACGGCGGTCAAGGCAACAACTGCGTTCGGCATGAAAGACGGAGGAGAAGAAGACGTGGGCAATTTGGAATCTTAGGGGATTCACAAAACTCAGAATTTCCGGCATTCTTAACGTCCTCAAACAGGCCCTCTTGAGCTCAAGCGTCACCTAAAATTTGACTTCAAAACCGGCAGATTAACTTATCTTTGTGCATCGGACCGGAATCAAGGCCAGGTGGACATAAATCCGATTATAGCGCGCCAGATGCCTCGACCGTAATCTCAGTTCTTATCCCCCTCTTTTGCATTTTTTGCGCGGTTCCAAGTCTTCCGTTCCTTCATTGTAATGTCCCAAATTAAGTCGCCATTAATCATGAAGTGAAACAAATGAAGGTCAGCGACTTTTAATTTCGAACGCCGATAAGATCGTTCTCGGTCTCCCAGTTCAGGAAATACGACCCTCTGAAGCCTTGTTCCGGGCGATTACAAATTTGGAAATAAGGTTAAGAACACCCGGAATTGATCCTGTTCTCACACGTACTTGATCCCCTCAAACGTGCTGGATGCATACACACTTATGACGCGGCGGTTGTTTTGGCCACCGGGGTTCCGGGGGAGTGAAGGTTGGGGCTGGGGCACGCAGGAGCCGGGGTATTCATGTCGATGGCCATAATGGCCTTCGTCACTCTCAATTAGTCAGAGACAAATTGTTTGTTTTGTGTGCCTCGCGCCGGGAACACTTGTCGTAACTGTGTTCGAACACACATAATTGAGCCCGAATTAACAACTACCTCGTCGGTCGTTCCGGTGGTGGTGGTACGCTGGCGCCACACACACCTGCAGAGGTGACGAAGTTGTTGTTATTGTGAGCCTGAGATTAGAAACTGAATTCAATTGGGGGAGAACGGACAGGGGACGCACGCAGATTAAGGGTGACCGGATGTTTGGGTTTTGGGAGGTGAGGGGTGGATGAAAACATTTGCTGGGTGCAGGCTGCGTTGTCTCGAAGATGGCTATAGCAGAGATTCAGGACTGCTTAGGGGACATAGCTTAGGTTGAAGCCCGGAAATCCAGTTTTTCATGGTTTGGAGTCAGTTTCGGTTTTTCTTAGTTTCAGTTTTATGACTGCTCAGGCCCGTTTCCTATGCTCTTCCCCTTATTGCGCCCATTAGGCACTGTTCCCATCATCCGCCTGCACCGATCGCTTCGGAACGCTGTTTATTTTCGCAATTAGCCTAACCGAAGCTGAGGTCATCGCTCACAATTCGTCTCGTAAGCCCGTCGAGTTAACACAAAATGGTGGTGGCGGTGGCGAGAGGGAGAAGAGAAGAGCGGGTGGTCGCCGAAAGAGAAGGTGGAGAAGAACACTAAAATTTATAACGTCGCTCGTTTGCCAACAACGCCGACGACCGTCGTTCGTACTCGTTTTGCATCCTCCTGCTCCTCCTTGCTTCTCTCTCTCCCGACAGATCCTCTGACGGCCGGCTGAGGCGTTCAACAACCACGGACGACATCGTTGTCGCTCGTTGAACACGACGAATTCGAACATAATTTATTGTCGTTTGTAATTGAGGGAGAGGAAGAAGAACCCGGAGAGGGCGAGCGAGAGGTGGTGATGCCCGGAGAAACGAAGATTGAGGAAAATCACCACCACACCGTTTATGCCCATTTCGAAACGTTGTTGAAAGGAAGCGTGGAACAGTCGGAGGTCGACTTTTAGAGATGCGCTGATGATTGATTACAATGTGCAGGCGGCTCAAGGTAACAACGGCAGCGGAGATGGCGGCGTTCTGACTGCTGCCGAAGGCTCGTAAAGGCGACTAGGGAGATGAAGAAGAAGAAGAAACGTTCGTTCGGCTCGAGGGCGTTTTTGAGAAATTACCGATCCGAAAAAAGCAGATCGAGGACAAAAGCACAATTTTTGCTGCTGCGCCGGACAGTCTGGCTTGCGGCGGCGGCGCGTGGTTGTATTGTGTTCCTCCGTCGGGAGAACAGCGCGATGACAGTTTGACGTTTCAATGAGCGCTGCCGATGACAGGACGAAAAAAATGGTTATGTCTTAATCGAGACGGTATGGCGGCGGCTGCGGTGGTCAGGGGGAAGGGGCTGGCGGTCAGAGATTCCACAGAGGGGCAAAAAAGGAGAACAGACGTCGAGCTTGGGACCAAAACACAGAAAATCAAAGTTAAACTTTGGATAGAAATGGGCACATTTGCGACGGAGCGTTTCGACCCGGCCACATGAAGAGACCTGAACCGACTGGTCCCAAAGCGGTCCACCGTGCAGCTGTAGCTCTCTTAGGAAACAAGATCATGCACTTAGCAAAACCTTGACCACTTACAAGACCTTCTGGTTCCTGGTCCTGTCCCTGACGGAACCCCTCAAACCCCTTTGACTCCTTATCCTCACATTCCTTCTGTTTCAGATTCGACATGAGCAACACCGATCACGTCAAGTCGGTCCGCATCCTCGACCGGGTCAGCATCCTGTGCCCCAAGCCGACAGGCGTCGAAAACTACGAGTTCTCCAAACTCTACGCGGTAGGTTGTGTTCTTTTGTTTGCCGCGGCGCACGCCTGATCTGTGTACTCCAAATCCCTTTATACGGATGCTGAAGCCGCCTCGAAAGACACATATTTACAAGAGTCAATCTCGTTAAGCGACCTTGTAATGACTTGGGCAAACATTAGGACGAGGGCCACACAGAATCTGGCCGCCGGGACGTCTGGTCGGACCACCACTCGCTTGCCCGCGCGCGCGCGTGCGCGCAAGTCGTCTAATTGAGTGGAACACACACGCGCGATGAAAGAAAGCGGAAATCGCCGCTAATAGTATTTGACGCGTTGACGCCCGGAACACAATAGAAATTGGGGACAGGCGAGAAGAACAAGAAGAGCTGGCTTGGATTAGCAGAAGGGGGAACTTTTGCTGGTCCGCGCGCTTATGGCGCGTGCTGTGAGGTCGTTCGAGCGCTGATTGCCAGTTTCAGCTCATCAGTGGTTAGGGGCTAAATGGAGAGAGATGGGGGGAGACGCCTAAACAAGTTAATTGTTATGTCCTCACACACACGAAGTCACAAGTCCCATTCACGAGGTAATTGATGTGATTTACATAAGAGACAGTCGTCGTGGTGGAAGAGGAGTGTTTGTTAGGGGGCCTGAGTGGAGAGTGTAACGCAAATTAATGACTGTTTTTGATTGTTGCAAAGCGGTTCGACGATGTGTCGGGAAAAGGGGGAAAACGGGGATTTATCACGGTGATCGAGTGAGGTGACCGCCGGAAAAACGGGATTTAGAGGGACATAAAGAACGGGGCAATTAGGGTCTTGGGATAAATGTTCTCATCTCGGTCTTGTTATGTTTGTCTGGGTTTTGGCGCCTGACTCTAATCAGTAAATCCCATTTGCAGTGTTGGGCATCATCACGGTGACCGAGTGAGGTGACCGCTAAGAACGGCAATCAAGATCTCAGAGTATACGTCTAAATTTTGACGCCTGCACCGAGGTGACACGAATCCTCAAAATTCATGCAAATTAATGAGCTATATCACGTCGCCTCTCCACTCCAACCTTCCTCCCTTCGCAGCCGCACAAGGCGCCCTTGGACTCTCATTATCCGATCATCATAAACACTTATAATATCCACCGCAGCGCGCATAATATCCTCGGTCAGGGTGTCTTTAATTAACCTATCGAGAGGCTTAGCCGCGCCGATTAGCTAACAACGCCTGCATCGCCGCCGCTGCTGCTGCTGCTGGTGCTGGATACGGGCAATTATGCGTGCAGGAGGGGACCAAGATGCAGTGGAGCGACTCAAATGAACACGTAATATCCAGAGAATCCATCTGTTCCTGATTGCAGGTCAACCGTCGCGGCTATGAGCGATGCGAGCTGCTGGAGCCCAAGCTTATCGGGGTCTGCATGAGTCCGCAGAAGCCGTCGTCGATGAGCATCGTCTTCAGGGATTTCTCGCCGTTGCCTGGCGCAATGGAGTTCAGAGCGGGTCAAAGTTACTTTATCATAAGTGAGTTTTCATCTTTTCAATTTTTGACATGACAAACAGGAATCCTTGAAATTCAGAAGCCGGTCAGAGTACGGCACTTAGAGACAGAGCCTAGGAGAGCCACTCAGATCTAAAAAGCAACATAAGGTCGTCAACCACAGCTGAGACCCTGTGTGCCCTGACCTAATCAAGCTGTTGCTCAATTTTCAACAGACCTACTTTTACCAAAACTGTTAAAGTGTGGTTAATGACTACCGCGTTGTCTTTGACCGTGAAACGATCATCGAGTAAACACAAACGATGATCAATTTCAAGACGACCTAATTCCACGCATCTCGGCATAAGATGATCATCACTCAACACCTTCTATCAACCCATAAAACCGCTGTTTTCCTGTTGTTTTGATCATATCAATGTCATGAAACCGCAATCCTGTTTTCTCCGTTTGCAATCTTGATCTTCCGCAATCATCTGATCCCATTTCAGGCACGTCAAACGGGTCACTCTCCGGAATCGACAACACCGCCGACGGATTGTGCAAAACGAAACACATGAAGTTGAAGTTCGAAGTGCTCTCAGGTTGGTTTGGGGTGTGTGTGGTTGTTGCAGGAATGCGATTTCGAGGACATCGTCGGAATCGGGAGGCGCCCGGAGACGGCCTTAATTAGTTACGACATGCGTGTGGCCGCAGCGCTCGGCGCGTACGATATTTTTGACTTACAATCGCGTTATGCGCGTTTCTTTTTCCGGCAACAACGTAGAAAAGACGACGCGGTTTTGCTAAGTTCGCCGCAATAAAAGACCCTAATTCGAACCAAATCTTTCAAGGTCTCCGCGCGTCAGCGAACGCGCGCAGCGGCGGTTGCCGGAAGACGACGCCAGCGACACCATCGCTCGAGCGCGCGGAGGTCGGTGAACAAAGGCCGTTGAGTAACGTCCAGTCGGAAAAGTTAATTCCGACGTTTCTATTGTAACAATACTGACTGGCAAGGAGGGGTTACGTAAGACAATTAAACTCCGATTTTCTGGTTCAGTGAGTTTAGGTCGTTCGGAGGAGGTGCGGTCGCACTTAGGATAACAATCTGGGTTTCAAAGTATTAAGGGGGAGTGGGTCTGCCGGAATTAGAAAACCAGGTTTGATCGGGGGAGATCTTCTCATCTGCTAGTCTAAGAAGAATAGATCAAGACTGAAAAATGTCTAAGTCCGAATGAATTTGTCGTCACATCGGCTTCCTCAACTGGACTAATTGCCTGGCGCCTGGCTGAATTACGTCTGGTTCTTTCCGGTCCTTTTCAAGAATCTTAGGGTTCTTCAAAAGCTTGAAAATGTGAAGAACGCGTAGATTATCTCGAATTAGACAGCAAGGTTTGATCGATTGAGGCCCAAGCTTCGGACAGTCCAAGAATGATCGACCAGAGCTGAAAACGAGCCAAAGTCTGGCTAACTCAGTCTTAAACTTGGGTTTTCCAGCTGTGCTACCGTCTGACGTTCCCATACGAATCTATGCTTGTCTCTTTTGGGCCGATTCTCGAAATCCAAGCCTTCACAGCGCCAATTCAGCCGTGCCCAATACCGGAACTTCTCTGTAGCCGCTCCCCACCCGAGTTGTAATATTGAGTTATGCGAAAAGTCCTTGGAACTTAGTCATGCTCCCTCCGACAGGGTCGAAGCAACAACGAAAACAGGCTTTCTTACACTGTGCCGCGAGGGGAACCCCGCTGTTCGCTCTCCGCTTCTCACCCGAATCACCTCGTTTCTTTGTTCAACTTTGACAGTTTCAGACGAAGAGCACGATGATCCGAAGCCACACACTCAGAACAGCGAGTACGCCGCCTCCGTAGGGACCATATCGAAGTGAGTATCTGAGGAAGATGCAACTTGAAGATTTGTAACTTGTTTCAGTGGCGACGAGAACCCAGTCATGTACATAATCCACACTATAAACCCAGACAGTGAAGGTGAAGATAGGAGTCAATTTGCTGGAGACGGTAAGTCCCACTTACAAGCAAAGATAGGATCTATAACTTGCGTTTTTAGAAGATGGATTCGCCGGCTCCACTCAACCCAACCTTCTGCTGCTGCTCCTGTGCCTGGTGACTGCCGTCTTCCGGCTCCAACTCCTACTCTGATTGTCGCAAACAGTCCTCTCTCCCGTTTCACTTCTCTCCGTTGTTCCCTAAGCTGCCATTCTGTGATAGATCGAAGCTTCGAAATAGTGTTGAATGAGTTTATATGTGCACATATTGGTGATGTACTTAATTTAGATGTAAATAAATCTCTGAACAATGAGTGTGTCCCAAAAGGCTGAGAATCAGTAGCTGTCCCTAAGGCAAATCAGGCTTCTTTAGGGGTGCATGCGTCGCCATCCATGTGTGGCGTCTTTGTACGAATCGAGCGCCTCCTCAGATATTGGGCATCTGTTCTGAAACGTTTCTAAAGTACTAGTGGAACTCAATATAGCAGAATCAAGCCGAGCTGTGGTTAGTGTGGTTGGCTTCCCAAGAACCCGGAAGTAAGCAAATCCAAGTGCGAAACCGTCAGAAGAAGGTCCGATTGAGGGCACAGGAACTTGTCAACTGTCTGGGGACGAAATCGCCCATTTTGCGAGCAAACTACCCCGGAGAATCCTTGACATCGGAAGTCCAAAATCGACCGTTCTGGGCGCCTTGAAAAGGACACATTGAAGCTCGCTTATACCGAAGATTTGACCCACATTTACGCGTATGTCAATTGAGGTAAGACCTAGGAAGTGACCAAGAATCTGACTCACTTTTGCTTCTTGAAAGTTTCCAGGTTTAGCAATCAGGTTAAATGGAGCCGTAAGAGATCGCAGCAATTTGCCACTTGTCAGATCACTCTGCCGTCTGATTTTCGTGCACTCCTACGTGCAAATCGACGAATAGGCGGAATAGTGAACCTAGCCTTCCTTAAACACACTCAGGAAGCGTCCCCTAACGACAGTTCGGCCCAATCTCACCTTCTCCGACTTCTCCAGGCTCGGTTCTGGAGATCAGTGCCTATATAAGCGCACTTTGAACACCCTAATCAGGCTTACGGGTAAAGCTTAGCAATTCTGGTTGCTCCTGTCAGATCACCTCTCTGAAGTCTCCAATCAGAAGCTCCCAGGATCGAATCCTCTCTCTCTCCCACTATGATCCTGCCAATTTATCGCTCTCTCTCTCTCGCAGTTCTACTGCTTTGCTCAAAACAAGAAAAAAACGGTCTGACCGGAATTGCGACTTTTTGGCAAACACGCGTGGGTCACTTGTGGGGCTTGCTTTGGTTCCTGAGCTTTCCTAGCATGCCAAGCAGGTCCCGTGACGTCACGGAAAGCCGTCACGTCAAACTCTTGATTTTTGGGCAACGTCAAATTGGCATCGTCTTGGTTTTCGCTGTTCTGAGAACGCGGAAAGCCAGCCGCTAGAATGTGGCACAAAGAGAACGACGCTGTCGTGTCTACGAAAACATTTATTCCACGTCACAACAAGACTTCTCGAATATCATTAAAATTGAATAGATGTCTATTAACTCTATTAAATTCTACATTATTAAATACGTTGTTTTTCTTATATTACAGAGATCATCACATTTCAAACACGACCACACAGCAAAATGACTGGACTGGAGAAGAGAAGGTGTGTACCCGGTCTCAGATGAGATCCAATTTCGAGCCTATTATTGCTTATACACAGACACAGTTTTGTGCCTCAATTCGCTGGCCCCACTAACGTAGGCTAGCATAATCCTTGTCGTTCGGGTGCAAAGCACTGTTCTCCGTGGGCGTCGGCGTACAAGGCCCGTTGAACGTGTGCAGATGGGGATCATGTCCGTTGCCGTTCTCTATCCTAATCTTCTGTAGCGCCAGGGTGTCGCAGCTGACGTTGAAGCTTGTGTCCGTGGGCAGCGTGATCCGTTCTGCCGGGATGTTCACGACACAAGTCAGAAAATCCCATTCGATCGGCAGTTTTCCGGACTTGAACATGTGCTCGGTGTAGAGGCTCACAGTCACGCAGGTGAACAGAGAGGCCAGCATGGACATGGTTCGGAAGGGGAAATACTGCGTGTGTGTCGCTTCGTCGTACATCGGGTAGTGGATGATGGCACCGAAGTTGACCAGTGGTTCGCCGCCGGAGAGGCGAAGGAGGAGTCCGACTGAAAATACAGCATTAGACAAATCACAGATCACTGAAGTTCAAACATGGACCGCTTTTAAGCCAAACTCCGGCTCAGAATGTCTGAGATTCCCAGGTTACGGAGCATGAATCATTGGCTGTCCACTTTTGCGGATCCCTAGACACCACCTGACTTACCAGCATATCCAGAAAGCGATCCATACGTATTCGACAACGGCATGTAAACCACACACAGGAGTTGAGGGAAGAGAATCACATAAATGAGATCAGCGCTCAAATACCACAATCCATAGATCGACTGAATGCTCAACGCCATTATGGTGGCCAGAATTCCGACGAGGATGATAGCGATACGCATTACGACGATGACTTCGCGTTCCGAAGCCTGAAATAGATCCATATTTGACGCCGAAAATGACATTCTTACGTGAGGACGAATCAAGAGCTTCCAAATGTTATGAGCGAACATGGAGGCGGCGGAGAGGACCGAAGAGTCGGCTGAAGACATGACGGCGGCTGATACAGCTCCGAGGCCTGAAAACGTTGTTAATGAGGAATTATAGCTTGAGGGTTGGCTCGCCTATGAAGGAGACCCATTTGGGAGTCAGGTATTGGAAGACGAGCGGCACGACCATGTTGCTGTGGTCGTCGGGGATCTGTTGCACCTTGGTTCCGTTGTTCCAGGGAGAGAATTCGGTCAATCGCCAGTCTGGAATCAAGAAATTTACATTGATTCCGAGAAGTTCATGCAATTTTGCATTTTAGGACCAATCACGTGTGAATTTCTCTGCCTTGTTTGTTGCCCTACTGTCTTACCTGTGTTCCTGGCAATCGCTCCAATCAAGGCCGGTGGAATAGCCATCACAATGCAACCGATCCCAGCGATGTAGGACAGAACTTGAGCACCTTTGGACGTCTTTGAGGACAGCACCCTTTGAAAGTAGACCTGAAAATAAGGGTTACCATAGGGTTTCAGAAAAGCCACGCCCACCTGCCACGGAATACCTCCAAACACGAGCAGAAGCATGGCGTCGATCCATGCCCAAGTCTCCCTGAAACCGCCAATTTCGCCAATCCAATCTGCGGCATTTCTAGAGATATCCGCGGTCTTCTCTTGCAACAGCGCTGCGGGGATGCACACCCACAAACCGACAAAGATGCAGAACAGCTGCACTACATCCGTGTAGGCGACGGCGTAGAGTCCTCCTGAGAAAGTGTAGAAGACGGCAATGATAGCTGAGATGATCACTGACATGGCCAAGTTGATCTGTAAGATGACGGACAGCGTTGCTCCTGAAACAGCGCCCATTAGACAGCCGGCCACAGATAGAGAAAAAGCTCACCTAGCGCGGACAGAATTGCCGCCGACCAGAAGACTTCTCCGAGGAGCGCTGGGATGAACATCAGACCGCCGACTCGCTGGCCGTACTTGATCTGAACAGGCCAAAAATTGGAATCAACGTAAGGCAAAAGAGGGACAAACCTGGAAAGGATCGAGCATGGTCACGTATCCTTGTTCGCGCATTTTCCTGGCGAACAGGATTCCTCCGATTACCAGTGACAGCGCGTAGCCGACAGGGGCTTGACATCCTAATAGGCCGCCCTTGTAGAGCGCCTCTGCGGTCCCGTTGATGTAAGCACCGCCGACCCAGGTCGCTGAAACATGGATCTACGTTAAATCTGTGCACGGATTCGCGGGTAATTCCGTGGTGCTCAAAGTACCGTACGTAGAAGGCCACGTACAATGGGATCGTGTCAGGAGAATGGGTTACGAGGAATTCAGTGAACGGGCCCTAGCGATCCCATTCTACGGCATTTTAGCCCCTAGTCAAAACCACTAAAGTTTAAATTTTGGACCTTTGTTTACCCACTATAAAATTGGTGTTTACCGCGGAATTATGCTCATTAACTGGGTGAGCAGTTTTTGTCCCTGCGGAACCCAACCGGTAGCTGCACTGACGCGCTAGCCGATATGCGTGAGAAAGTCCCATCTACGTTTGGAATCAAATATCGACCGCGCACAAAAAATCTCGGATGGAAGTGAGTCGGTGTTCGGAGAACGACAAAAACGGACGTTTTTGGATTGTGACCTCAAGTTGGAGGTGGAAGGACGTTTACAGGGTTGCCTGGCTTGAGGGGCCAGGAGCCTTATTTCTGCGGCAAATCGCAAACGGGAAATTTATGTCTGCGCCCTTCAGTACATCCGAAATCGGACCCCGGTCCCCTCATCTCTGACATATTCGGGAAAAATTTGAATAATCGATCAAATTCGTCTTCTCTAATAGGTTCACACTCCATCCTCTGCAGCTGCCTGACTGCCCCGAACGGCTTTCTCGCAGATTATGTTTCCTTTTTCAAGTCGGAAAATGAAAAATTCATTTCGACTGCTTTCTTGACATACTCCGCTTGAACAATAGCCCTTCTCGGAGTTGTGTTCTCTCTTTGTGAACCAGCAAGCTCGAAGAACTTTGGTTTCCGAGTAGTTTGAGAAGACTTGGCTCTTGAGCGACGACCACGACGAGACTTCGACGCCATCCCAAACTTTCTATCTCTATCTGTGCGTGCGCGCTGTCTACGCTGGGGCTCAATCTAATTTATAAATTATTGATTTCGGTGAATTGGTGTGACTGGGCCAGAAGGCAACAATAAAAAGAAGGAACCATGGCGAGAGAGAGGGAGTGAAAAAAGATTTTTTGTTGTTTCCTTCTGTCAAAAGTTTAATTTAAAGTAAGTGAGTTGAGGAGGCTCCGTTTTCTAGGCCCAGGCTTCAGCAGCCGACGCCGGCAGGCAGTGCCTGAGTGCGCTGGCAGCGCGCATGAGCCCCAAGAGATACATGCTCATATTATGTTTCGGAAGTTGGGCCAAATTTCTCCACGGGCGGATGGATGAAGAAGGAGACGCCGAAAGTCGATACTTTTACCCGCGAGGAAAAGAGGAGGAGGAGGGTGCGCAAAAACGACCGGCGACGACCAGATTTTGAGCGCCGCGCGCATGCGCAGGCGTGGATTCTCACGGTTTGAGTGAAAGTTTAATTGAAGCTGGCGATTCATTAGCGTGTGGGAAGCTGGGTCGCTGGCAGAAGGACTCCGATACAGGACCTCCACCAAATTAACGACAAATTTGATGCGTTGAAAAAGATAATGTTCTTTATGGGGAAAGGGCAATCTGGGTAATTGGATCGTAGTTGGGTACGCGTGATGTGACTGTGAACTGGGACAGAAAGCGTAGAATATGCCGTAAGTAACAAAATTTCTGCTTACGAGAGTTACACAATAAGGGGACAAAGGCTTTTTTGATTTTGAGGACAGCATTTCGGACACGTAGGACAGACGCGTCATAGGAAATCGGGATTTCCTTAAACTCAAAAAACACAAAAACATCTTGGCTAAATTTGATTTTTAGTGCAGGCTGCACGCCAAAAATAAGAAAACCCTTGAAAAATCAAGATTTTTTCGGTGGCCTAACTTTGGAGGCTGATGCCGACTTACCTGTCATAGTGAAAATGCCGACCAAGGTGCCAATATTCCTGCCGGCCAACATGACCTCCTCAGTCTGCTCGCCATCCTTGACATCTTTCGTCTTCCTGCCAGCCCAAATGCCGACCACCAAAATGAGCAAATAGAAGAAGACGATTGCTACAATGCCCAAGTAGTCGATCATCTCAGGCCGCTCCTGACGCCGTCGTCGTCGTCGCAAAGGTTCGCTTACTCCCTGAAACATACAAAACGATTGTTTTCTTTTTGACAAGTCTGTTTACAGAAAACAAACGGCTTCTCGGTCACGTAGGTCGCAAAAGGCAACCGAGGGGCATTAGCTGACACCAACAAGGTCCTCATGCCCCCTGCCCACGCTGAACTGACACCGGATATCGACACGGATTTGGCACGCAAACTTTGCACCAACCACCAGGACCACTTTCGTGGTGTGCGTGCGATGCGCGATTCGCCTGTTCAGCTGAGATAATAGCAAAGCGAGAAGGCGTCTTATCTGCGCCGATAGGGATACTTGACAGACCGGCCCCCCGGGGATACAGTGATGGTGGTGTCTTCCTCCTCTTGTCTTACACACGCGCCCGTATGGATGCAAAATCAAAAATCTGGCTTTTTCGATCTAACTCTTTTTCTGGCTTTAACAAAGTTGGGAAATCCTCCGAAGACGTCATCAGTTTGGGCTGATAGCCAAGCAGGGAAGAACTGAATTGTCTTGTGCACTTATCGCGGGTATCGCGGCTGGAACCACGAATTCAGCAAAAGGAGGTCCGGAAGGGGAGTATTCCTGTAGACAAACCCAAAGCAATGGGTGCCAAGACGAAGAAGCAACAGTTGCGAACTTGTTGGCTGGCTCCAGAGGCGTTGAGGGCCACGGAGGTCGGAGCAGAAGACGACGGGGCCTAATGAGGTGAACGGAAATCACACGAGCGCTCCACCCCATTCAGCAGTTAGAGTCTCCTCCTCTCCGCCCCTCAATCAGCGCGCAGGCGCGACTCTGACTGGCTGGATGGAGCTCAACAAAGTTGTCCCCCTGTGCGCGAAAACGGATGTTCACAAGAGCGCAGCGTGGGTACCTTTGGCAAAGTTCGTGTGAGGGAGGTGAAGAAGAAACGTCGAACTGAAGAGACCCTTAAAGAGCCCAGGAACGGAGGAACACGGCTT
This sequence comes from Steinernema scapterisci, assembly GCA_000757745.1. NCBI lineage: Eukaryota > Metazoa > Nematoda > Chromadorea > Rhabditida > Steinernematidae > Steinernema > Steinernema scapterisci. Next base: position 135,574 of record KN167080.1, read on the forward strand.
TTTCAGCTCAGAATTGGCGAAAAACACTTTGTGCGTGTGGCCTGGTCCCAAAAACACGAAGCATGATGACAAGAAGAGTTTTGCTTGCTGCGCACAGGCCTCTCGCTCGGTCATTTCCTCACGCTTTGCATGAATAATTGAATATTGTGTCGAACACATATTGTAGCTGATTACTACATTCACACACACATGCCCACAACATACACAGGAAACCGCAAGCAAGCTCCGAACGAGGCGCGAGGGTGGCCTAGGTCCTTCTGGCCTAGGATCTCCTCTCGCCGCGGGGCTTACAAGACTCCGTGTTGCTGCGAGAACGCGCTCGCGGCATCCAATGATTAGAGGTTTGTTTTCCCACGTCTAAGTGCTCGTTGGAATAATCACAGACCCGGGCAAGCGGGCGGCGGGTCGGTCGACCTGCGCACGCAGAACCACGCACACGTGCGGGGGAGGACGCATGCACTCGAGCTTCGGAATCTCCATTACAGGAACCATTCTTCTTGTCATCGTGGGTTCTTGTAAATCTCAGAATTGACCGCGCGCCCTCTGGCACTCGCAAAAGTGACGTCGCTGGGCGGTCTAACATTAACGGGTTACAGCGCGGCGGCCACCGTACCCCCAAGAGCAACACCGATTCTGGGACACCATACATCTAAGCTTCGAGTACGCGTTGACGTCACTTTCCTCCCTCTCTCTCTCGCTTGCGCCCACCCTTTGACAATTGTTTGTAAACTTTCATTCAATTGAGTAAAGTTTTCCTTGTTTTTGCGACGACTGGCGTGCGACATGAATGACGTGCTTGCAGAGGCAGTGCAGAATCTTTGGAAACGATGGTTCCTGATTGCTTCAGTCACATACGTCAGGGAAAAAGTTGTTTTCGGAAAGAAGAAACGGATAGGCCAGATTCTACAAGGCGTAAAGTGCAGAAACGTTAAATGGGGAAAACCAGCAATCAAAAGAAAGATCAGAAATTGAAGCTTCAAAGCAGATGACAACGCCATCAATGGAACAAAGGTGCTTATTTTTGATGTTTGAATACAACGTTGAAAGCACACGATAGAAATAGAAGAATGGTTTTATGGGTAGCTCTGGGATATACCACCCACTGCCTTATTCCAAGCTAAGAATAGGTATGACGTCTCTATGAGCGTTTTGCGTGGACAGGACAGTTTTGGATCTGCAAGCTTCAGTTCTGTTCCTGAGAGCGCATCCTAGCTTTTAATCGGAATCCTGGTCAATCGGCCTTTTCTGTCCTGGTCAGTGTTGACGACTTGTCGACTCGCTTGCCAACGGGACAACTTGCGCAATCGAACAAGTCGCCCTGATCAGTCCATTGAATGAGTCCGCCCATTGGTGAATGGGGCGACCTGTTTGTAGGACTCGTTCGAGACCAGCGGATCGCCCGAGTGTGCTGGACTGTCAGACTTGGCGCATAAGTGGTCCAGAGTGACCAAAGTTAAGCCACATGTGGGCAACTTTGAACTCAAAGCTGGGTCAGACATTTATGAGATTCTCATTCCGATTTCCACTCCCAACGACACGATTCATGAGCTTGTCCATCTAACTTGCAGCGTGAGTTCTCCTGATTTCAAATTGATGGATCTGGAACTTTGGGTCATGTCCTGAATCACCATCTAAAGGGGATAAATCCACTGTATCTGTCTCAATTTGCCACTCCTCCAACTTTCCACGCCAGTGACCATTGACCAAATCCAGGAATCTGCAATCGAGCCCCACGCGAAATCGCGTGGCTCGTTAAATAAAATAATTGGCTGACGGGGAATGCTGACCGATGAAGCCCGATTGGGCCAATTTGGAGAGGTGAAAAACGGAGTTATGCGCGGGCGCACAAACTCCGGAACAACCACTTGCGGAAGATTTCTTCACCGTCTTCTGCTCTGGACTCCTCTCCCTCTTCGGCTTACATCATAACAATAAATCACAAAATATGCGCGCTTACGTCTATCCGCCGATCATTCATGTTCTGCGGGCCCCTTCGAGCTGTTTTAAGGGTGGACGGGGGGAAGGAGGAGGGGGAGAAGAACACATCGCGCGCTGACACGTCTCCAGAGAAAGGCAAAAAAATCTGCTCTTTTATTTTCTCGATTCCGCCCGATTCCGCGGCTTCGAAAGCATCTCAATTTCGGCTTCAATTAGACTTCTTCATCTCCACACGGGGGACCAAGGAGAACGTATAATGGGAGTGAACGGGTGGAAAGAGAGGAAGAGAGAGTTGGTGGAAATGAGTAAAACGGAAGCGGCGATAATACGTCAGATTGCTTCGCCGGGTTTATCTCCGTCGCGTAAATCCCTAATCGAATGCAATTAATTTGCCTGTTACGTTCAAGGGAGATGGATTTTAGAGTCAAATTCAACAATGTGAGTTATTAGGATGGTGGGATGACTTATACTTGGTGGCTAAAGTCACAGGAAAGCTAACAACCGCCAGCCGTGCAGATTTCTACAACCTGGACAGGTTATCTGCTGGTTTCGTCCTAAATCTGTATGTAAGAAAGAAACCCAGCTGAGACCGGAAAGTAAGGCAGATTCTGACAGATGACCGGACCACGGCTAGCTGATCGGTAAACCGTCGAATCTCAAAAAGCCAAAGTGATACCAAAAAAGCGCGAAAATCCATCCGCCTTGTTTCTCCTCCCAACCCCAACCCCAGAAAGTCGAACACAATTACTTCCCGACCGCTCAAAAGTAGCAAAAGCAACTTTTTGCAGCTTCCCAAAAATCGCTTTGGACGAGACGTCGCAACCCCGGCAAACTGCATTTTCAGTCGTCCGAATTCAATTTCAAATCGTGAGCGTAAAACAACGGCGGCGGCGATGGTGACACCATCTGTGGACAATCACGCGAGAAGAACTCAACACATGCACGGAATAGACAAATAACGTGTGTGGCGGCAGCTAAAGTTTTAGTGTGTTGCAACAACGGAAAGGAATTTGCAGACTGCGCAATGAAGCATCATCACGAGGGTTCGTTCCTTTGAGGGACTGGGAGGAGGAAGACAATTGCGACTTGCGCTGGCCACCCACACCTAGGTGATGGTCTTCGTTGCTTAGAAATGAGCATTACGATTTTAATGAGGCTTCTTAGTCGCTATGGCTTGAGGGGATTCTCAGTTAAGTCACGGTTTTTTGTATGGATTTGAGGACTGGAGAGCTGTTATTTACAAGTGCTGACAGGCGTCGATACAGCTGAAATTGTGGCGGAAATATTTGGGTCTTGTTTGCTCGCTTTTTAGGTACAAAATGGGTTTTTAGAACTTGGTGCAGGGTGTTGATATTTACCTGGGAATCGCGTGTGTGCAAAGGTTAATATTGACGCCAATAACGGGCAACTTTGGAGTCGAAGGAAGTCGAATTAAGGCCGGCCTGTTTCCGTGAATTGATGTACGACCTGTCCAGACTTTAGCCTCACTCTCTGAATGCACATTCCATAGGTATTCGTACTTAGAACCACGGAAGAACGGGATTCTGGGTGAAAATCTGATGTTTCCCTGATGGCCTAGTGGCACATGTCTCCCGCGACATGAAACGTTACAATCACAACCTTTGATCTTTGAATATTAGCTGAGCGTGGCCGTCTTCCCACGCGCTTTAAACCGTTATCAGGAGAGCAGATCGCTTTTCCCAGAGCTCCACATGACGACATCGACGTGTGTTTTTCGACAAACTCTGAATGCCCTTAGGAGTGGATGTGGAATTGCCGAGTTTAGCTTTGTGCGGTTTTAGTCTCTTGGGAGAGGTTAAAATAGGAGCTTCTTGAAAGAAATGTGTTTACATGACGTGTGATGAAGGTTTGAATGTTGCCAAGTGAGAGGCCAACGAGCGAGAGAGGCATTTGGGGTTAGGTTCCACAGGCTGCGTACCATCCTGGTTCCATCTTTGTCATAAACGGAAGATTGCTGACCGCCTTTTCCGCAGGGGTCCCGATGGATTCGTTCGAGTCATCTTCATCGCCTTCTAACTTCTTTCTCTTAATAACGGCGTTGATGTTGAACTTCTCACAACACATTAACTAAATAAAGTTAACATAAGCCTTCAGCCAGCGGCTTAACTTTCTTATATATGAATATATGAGCAATCCGAAGACGAAAGGAACAACAATACACAACATTTACTAAATATACAACATTTACAATATTTTCATATATAACATGATGATGGATTTGCGTGACTGAGGATTCCTATTGTACTTATGAAATACTCGTACATATAATGATAAATAGATTCAGCAACCCGTAGATATGTATGTATCTATCAAAGTGAGGTCGATCAGAGCGCTCACGATTCACATTTGCGTGAAGACCAATTTGTGGTCAACAAAATACGACGATAGTGTTATTTCCGTTCCTGGAACGACGCTCATGGGCTTTTGCAGCACGATCATGGAGCTGTTGAACTCGTCCTTGGTTGAGTAGTCTCCTGCGACCACGTGATATATGACGCCGATCGCTCTGCCCGCATGCGTTGCGGTGATCTTGATCTCTTGAGGTACGTTACCGGTCTGTAAAACAATCGTTTAAATTGAGTTTGAATTGATGTAAACTTGCGTTTGTGAAGTCGATGGCGCGGATAACAGTGTCTTCAGATAGGGACTTCCCCTTGAAGCGCTTCGAAGGAATGTCTTCATAGTGAAACAAATTGAATTGGGCCAATGGAGATATGTCGACTCCATGCTGCGCAGTGATATCCAGTCTTGTTTTACGTCGCATCAAGTCGGATTCCACGAGTCGGCCGACAACAGATATCCTGCTCGGAATTATCGAAGCATTTGGACAGCTTTTCCGAATATCAGCGAGCATAATAATGGATGTGTAGTCGACCATGGAAGATGAGTTTACGGGCCAATGGATGATGTAGTCACAGCCTTCTGAAACAAGACAAAGGATGATATAAACACATCAACCATAAGCACACCTTTAATGGCGTCTTCATCGTACTTCAGTTCCATCTGACGCCCGACTTCGTTACTATCTTCTCCATTCGCATAACTATAGCAGTTCGGGAAGCGATCTTGGATAACTCTGGAGACAGTGGGTAAGTTGGTCATGTCCAGTATCCGTGAAGTAGTGGGTAGTCCGACAGTTTCCTTCACGAAAAATTCCGGAATACCCTTGCTGTTCAGCTTTGTCATAAAATCTTCATCTTTCACGGTGTAAGCGGAGCTATCCCAGTCCGGCTGACTCATCTCAGTGTAAAAGTGAATTGCGTTCTTCTGGAGCCGCATGTTCACTTCAAGCTTCTGGTCTTCGGTCAATGAAATCGGCTTGGGTAGCGGGAAGATCGCCTGCTCCCAGCAGGTTTTCTCAGATGGAAACGTGCTGATCATCGTTCCTCCAAACAAGTCCGACCTAAAAAAACTCGTTTAATCAAACCATATAGGTATAGCGTATCTTACCTCCAACAGGCAATGATGGCTGAAGCTTCGCCCGTTTTGGTGATATCAACTTCAATTTTCTGAGTGCACCCTTCCTCGACGAGCTTCTTGAGGTGCGCAACGTCCTGGAAGTCGACGGAAATAGCAGCCGTCGCTTCGGAGAGATACTCGGTATCGTTGTCCATTTCGTTCAGGTAGCAGCACCAGTAAGGGTCATCGGGCTTGTTGTCAGGATGCACGGCGTACTTGGAAAGAATGGTGCCATATGAAGTGTTGTGGACGTGGTGCTTGCGGAAATCAGGGTTGTGGGCGATAATGATGAAAAGATCTACCTGAAAATAGGCGCACAAATAAATTTTTGTATCAAGAAACATTGATTTCATGACACGCAAAATAAATCTCGTGTCACGAGCTTTATGCATAAAAAACAGAATCGGGAAACGGAAAGCTCGCCGCAAAACAAGGACGAATCGAGTCGTCGGCTGGCACCGCGCGGCCGAGGCCGCAGTCCGCCGTCGCACAATCCCGATTTTCGCGAAATTCGGTGTTTTGACATTCGGTGTTTTGAGCTTTCGTTTTCCACAACGTCCCAGGAATCTTGGGAGCGAGCTTGAAGAATTTCCCTCGATACGAAAACAACGTGAATTTTGGTTTTCAGCAAAACACCGACGACGCTTTGCGGGACAGCGAAGCGAACGTACGAGACATACAAACTCGAATATTCTTCGTTTCGAGACAAAATCTCAACGTCATGAAACCGTTTTGCGAGTTCTTCATTCAGCACTTACTTGACTAGGAACGACCAAAGGATTCGGCTTCAGAAGACGGCAGTGAGCATCGTAGACAGTCGATAGTATTCCTTCTCCAAACGCTGCACTATCCAGCGTTTCCGTGACGAGAATGTCACACTTGTCAGCTTCGGACAGGTTTACTTCACTTGAATGAGCCTTCATGAGAGTCACGTTCTCACAGCCGTTGTTTCTGAACACGGCGTCCGCGATCGCTTGCATCGTCCGGTTTTCCTCAATGGCGAGAACGGTCTTCGCGTAACCCCTAAATTTGGGAATAAACTATGGACACGAATAACCTGCAACTTACTGAGACGCATATGCCGATAGAAGTCCGGTTCCACATCCGATGTCCAGAACGCTTCTTTCGTCTTGCGGGTTGATAATAATCGTATCTTGGACGGCCAGCTTGAACGCGGCGTTGCGGCTCTGGTCGTTGATCATGCAGAAGTGCCACGCGTCGAAGCCGGTCTCCGCCGCTTCTTGGATCTTCGAGATGAGCTTGCATCTTTCAGTGGCGTCGTCGCGGTATTGGAGGATTTGACGAGTCAGAGAGACCGCTTGGAGGTACTGATCTGCAAATTTCTGCATTTTAATGCTGCTTACCGACAAACGCGATTTTCTGGCCATGGCAATATTCTGCAGCTTTTGCAGCTTCCTGAGAACGAGCGAGAGGCCGTGGAACTCAAAAATAACGCGGACAAACATGAGGCGAAGTCGTTTTGTACCCACTCACATGACATCGCGCCGTGTTCCCATGTGAGGATCGAAGTACGGGAGCTAGCGGAAAAAAAGAAACTGATCAAAGATCGAAGAGTCTTTTGTGGAACGATCCGCTTGACTACGCTGTTCAAAAAGTCAAACGAAGTGTAATAATCTGCATAAAAAATGTCCAGAAAAATGTCACCGAAAGAACCTGTTCGTGGAAGCAACTGGACGCGGACATGAAACACACTACATACAAACGTGAGTTGACACGAAAACTGAAGTTAATTGAAAAATACACCTGGGCTAACTAATCTTTCCTAAAAATCAGAACGCGTTTCTTGAAAAGGTCGCTAATTATAAGCGGAAGCCTGCTGCGATGCCTGTGCTAAGAATAGCGCGAGCTGAATGGCTGGATTCAGGGAAGAGACACTCAAAAGGCGCTTTGTTTCACGTTGGCACACGAATCTCAGGAACCTGCGTGTCCCGCGTATACGTGTGTGGGGATAGATTGGCTTGGAAGCGCTGAACCATGATGTCGCCTTTTCTCGATCTGCATATTGTCCTTGTTTGGTATAAACTGAGTTTTTGGACGCGCAAAATATCACTCTCATAACATCGAATTCGCCTGTTACCACTTCAGGAAAGACCGCTGCTCTAACCACCTTGGGTAACCCGTGCCATTCTGAGAAAGTCGTAAAATTCGCAAGGCACTTTCGCCACTATTTTCGCCTTCCTGCGAACCATTCGTGCCCAAACCGTAACACCACGCTCCCATAATTACGAATGCCGCTGTGTAAAGAAAGGCACGGGACGCTCCTGTTAGGCGTCTCGCCGCTGCAGCCGTTGTATGACACGCTGGTCCGCAGGTAGCGGGGAGACCCGAGCGATATATGACGCTTCAGAAGGAAAAGTGCAAACTTCGTCGCTAATTTTGCAGAAGCTGCAGGCGTTGTTGACGGTTATACACAGACAGAATTACGGCGCCCCGTAGGCAGACAGTTTCCAACGGCCCCTTCTCGCAAAAATGCATTCATTCGATGAAACAGAGGTCCTCTCAGAGGTGACTCGGGATCACCTCTGAATGGTCTTTATCTCCGTCACCCATGAGACTTCATCATTCTCTCTCTTATCCATGACTTCATTCCCTGTCTGCCCTTACAGCATTCCCAGGGAAAGACGTCGAAAGAGGTAACTGGAGGCGGGCGTTTAAGGATTATGCGCTTGATGTCGCTAACGTTGTCCCCGACAACCATCGAAATGTGAAATTTCACGTTGCAATTAGTGGAGCGAGCTCTAACACGACGAACTCCACGTGGAATTCAAGGTACCGGATTTGCCTCAGAACGACTTTAAGAGTCTCTTCGTTCCCAGTGTCGCCTTGCCAGCGGCTCCGAATTGGCTTCGTCGTTTGCCACAGGGAGTGTGCGCGCGTAGTCATGCACGTCGGCAGCGTTTTGAATCTGCGCACGCGCGTGTGTTTAATCATCTTTGTGAATTAGCAATTCTAATCAGAGGTGCCTCCTTTCTGCAGCTGGGGGCATCGCTTTGACCAGCAGCGCCGCAGAGCACCCTGAATAGGCCTCAACAGCAACGGTTCTTGTTTAACGAGTCGAATTGTGCCGACCCTCTCTCCTTGCAAATGACTACAAATCTGAAGACAAACCGGAGCGTGCGCAGTCGTTTGCGCCTCTGAAAACAGGAAACAACCTCGTTTTGGTAAACAACCTGTGCGTCTTTTGAGAAAAAAAAATTATTTAATCCGGCGTCGGAGAGGGAAAGCGAGAAGTTCCCAGCGCTATACTAATCTCGGAAAGAGGGCCTTTGTATTTCGTTTGTAATCCTTGCAAAGTTCCGCTTTTTTCGCTTCGGGAGATTAGGGCTGTTGAAACCGCACCGATGAGGAGGGATGTATGAACCTTAGATGCTCGCGAGTCTTGGACCTTTTAATTCAATTGAGGCTTGTAATTCAATAAGTTTCTGATCAAGTAGGCAAATTGAGATTGCGATCCAGGTGCAGTCGCTCTGCGTTGGGTCATAAAACGTCCAATGCCGTGCTCTGTCAAGCACGCAGTCTGTGTGTGCTCAGGTCACTTTCCTATTTTGGTCCGCTGGGTGAGCTTCTCGTAGGTACACTTGACAGCATTTGTCCGGAGTTAAGGGCATGACGCAAATGCGTCAGATCTTTTTTGGGTGGCAGTATAAGGAATCGTCATCGCGGTCTTGTCATCCCAGAGATCCACTTTGGATAAGCTGCTGGTTCATGCCACCGTTGACTCAACTTGAGTGTTTCGAAATGCTGCGAGTACTATTATCCACGACCGGCAGCCGTCGTCACACGGCACCAAGCCCGGAGAAGAAGGGCGGAGAATCAGTGACCCGGTGGTGGGAGGGGTCTACTCTTATACCACCTTTCTTATCAACGCTGCCGACGGCACCGCGAGTGGGAGGAGGGAGACGCTGGGGCACGCACGGGCAACACGCGACCCGGGAAACGTGGACTTTACCCGGAACGTTGCCTGCTTTCTTCTCCAGCTGCCTATGCTCGGGGCCTCCTTTCTCCTATTCACCGGCGTCTAATTTTCATACGCACCGGCAACGCTGCACAAAGCGTTCAAAACTGGTAAACAGATGTGTGCGCATCAGTTCTTCTTCTAGTTTGCCATACGCTCGCTTCCGTGCTGCTTGCTACGTGAGCTTATCTTCGCGGTGCTGCTCGGTGAAATGCGAAAAAACATCGGCATGGCCGGGAGAAGAAGTCACGTTAGGGAGCAGAAGCACGTTGTCCTCGGTGTATAGTTCTCCACAAAGACGTTTTTGTAAAAGTTGAAACTTTCACTTTTCGATTTACCAGTTAAAGTTGTTTGATCAAGACCGGAAATGACCGTCTGGCGCCGTCAGCCTGCACCCCGCGTGTAATAACCAAAAATCTGTTGATTTAATTACCAACTTTTGGCTGCTGCAAATTAGGAGCAAAACACGGTGGCTTTCAGCGGTGGCCACTAAGACGGGTGTAGGGAGCAAGTTTAGGGAACAATTTGCTTTGAGAGTAGGTCAGCTGTGTCTCAAGAACCTTTAAAAGCGACCTTAACAAGCAGATTCTGAAATGTCGGAAAGAACTTTTGCAATTTACGACAAAGGGAAATCGAGACTGATCTTTGGAGCCGTGGGTTAACTTAGAATCTGTGGACCCACCGTCAGTCACTCTTGCTGCCTTGTTTACACGTTTTGCCAATTTTTGAACTTAGCCTAGCAGGCTATTTAAGGCTAATACGTGAGCATAAGCGGGTACAAAGTTCGAAAAATTGTAGCCCGCTCTTTCATTCACGCATTTATCCGAATCCCTTGCCGCCTCCGGTCGGTCAACAAATCTCGCTCTCTGTTCCTCAGAAAACGCTTTGTTTACCTGCCCATTTTCTCCTTATTAGCTTTTTGCTTTTTTCCCAGATTTTTTCCAAAGTTTGTCCATCACGATCAGCATCCCATCCTATCCCGGGCGCCTCGTCACACACCGCTGATCATGCTCATCATCGCTGCTCCGCGACGGATGTTTGTTATAAATTCAATAGGGCACCAACCGCACTCCTCCAAAAGTACATCGAATTTTCTGACTCTGAATCGATAACTATTGTGCGAAATACATAACGCATAACTGTACGGAACCTAAGGAAAAGGACAGGGCAAAGCTCTCTTTAGTCATGCATATTTACGTGTACTTGCCGGCAAATACTCGCTCTCTCTCTCTCATTTGCCAGGTCTTGAAGACGCTGTGATTTAGTCTTTCGCGATGCACCCAGGGAGAACCGTCGGCACCAAAAACGGCGGCGCAGGATTCTGGTTTTTGGTGCCACTCAACACACAGTCAGAGTCCTCTCTCCGGACGACGTCGTCGCCGCCGTCGTCGTCGTTTTCATCCACGTTGACCCGGGTGCAACAGAAAAACACTAAAAACTTGTAAAATGATTTGTAATAGGAGGCGGAGCGTTGTAGTCCCTCTCTCTCAGGTAGTGGGGACGACGCACGGACGGTAAGCGGGCGGAGCCACAGGGCGGAGCCAAGAAACATTTTTGGTTCCAGCCCTGGTCACAAAAACGGAACGGAAAGGGAATCATTAAACGGCTAGAGCAACATCCAAAAGGCGTCGAATTACAAAAGGGTCTATTTTGCTGCTGCTGCTTCACTGGAGTTTCGCCCTTCTCCTGGCCCTCGACTGCTTCTGTTTGTTTCTGGTCGCTAGCGGGTTCCGGTCGATTTGAACCCCGGACGATTTGAACCCGGTCGATTTGAACCCATGGTCGTTTTGAACCCGGTCGATTTGAACCCCTTCGGTCAGACTGCACTTTAACATATCTCTTCGAGACCAAGCATTGCTTTTGGGCAGACGCTGATCAGACCTTTTGGGCAGACGCTGATCTTCAGACACCCACTTCGGTTTCCGGCTAACGGTTTCTGAAAACTCTGAAGCCTAACTCTGGATGCTTCGCACTTCAAGCAGGCTTCGACCTGCAAACAAACGTATTTGAAGCAGCGGGGATAGTACTGCACGGGTACCGTAACTGGCTTGGGCTTTTGCCTAGGTTGTGAAGCGCCGAAGGCGCTGTGATCTGCAGGCTTCTCACTGCGCATAGGCTTCGACCTGCAAACAGGCTTAGGCTTAGGGGCTACCGCAGACGAATACCTATTTTCTCCGCGCCGTAGGCGCCTGCAGACGGGGATAGTACTGCGCGGGCCATGCTCACTAGGCGTTTAGGAGAGCTCTTTGTCACACTATATACTTTCGAAGAACTAATTTCTGAGTTAAAGACTTTTGAAGGAGTCTC
>KN167080.1:154148-179525 GCA_000757745.1 Steinernema scapterisci
GATCGACGACTTTGGAAAGTTCTGGAAATCAAAGCCGGTGGATTATATAAGTAGGTCCATCATCTTTTGATCGGTGTTCACAACCTATTTCAGTCCATCTCTTAAACCATTCCGGCCAAGGCTCTCTATTCGCACATCTAAAAAAGGAAGATTTGGTTAAAACATTTACCACACACCACTTCAAAGTGCGTGGATTCGGTTTGCTTGCCATGCATATGAACCTGACTAAAGATGGACTCGCGAATATTCCTAAGATCGTCGAACTGGTCTTCCGATACATCGGCTATCTGAAGCGTTCTGGAGTCAAACAGAAAATCCATCACTACATAGCCAACTTAACCGAGCTGGAGAACTTATTTCCCATAGCATACATTCCAAGCTGCGACAAAGCTGAAGAATTAGCTAAATCTTTGGGCAAAGTGTCTTTTGAAGACGTCATCAAGATGGATTTCACCCATGAATTTGACCCTGAAGCGATCCGTCGAGTCTTGGATCAACTCCATCCTGGCAACATGAACTGTATAGTAATGTCCCCAAAGCTAGAATCGGATTCAAAGACAAGGAATTTTCCATTTCGCGAAAAATTTTATGGAATCATGTACGGCAAGAAAAAATTGGGTCTCAAAATTGTCCACGATTACCGTCAACCTCTGAGTGATCCACGTACAAGTTGGAGCATGCCAGCTAGGAACAACTCTCTTCTGCCAGACTTATCCAGTCTTTCGAAGATTCAAAAGCGAACGTGAGTTACTAATAATACCGGTTGCTTTTCAAGGGGCGCTTTGTAGGTCTGAACTCACCACGATTCGAGAAGACGAATTTGTCCATGTTCGGCACCAGCAAGACAGCGACCCCGAGAATCCCAAGCTAGAAATTGGGATTTCCATCGTCCTTCCGACACTGAGTAAAGATGTCGATGATTTCCGAAATGCTGAAAAGTTCAGGCAGTGTTTTAATGTATGTTCCTTAAGCCTCATAAGTCATCACTAACTCAAGTTTCAGGTTGCCATGGAAGAAGACCTCTCCAACGCAAAACAGGCCGGAATCACATTCTCCTCAAGAACCACCATGCGTGGTTTCACCTTCTACTTCACTGGTTTCGATCGCCAGCTTGTCGTTTTTGTTGATAGCTTCTTCAAGAAGCTGGTCGCTTTCAAGCCCGTAAAGGAACAGCTTGAGGAATGCTTCTCGATTGGCGTCAAGCCATACGAACGAGCACTAATGTTCCTAAACGAGATTTTGCACGAGAAGCACTGGAGCAAGCAAGACACAATCGACCAGAAATCATCCCTTGCTCAAGTTGAAAAGTTTGCGGTCCGACTGTTGGACGTATTCTTCCTGGAATTCTCGGTTTTGGGAAACTTAAGCCGAGACGATTCCCTGCAAATGGTGGAGAAACTGGTGAAGACTGTGAGGGAAAAGAATCCGTCGTTCCGATGTTTACGGGAGGAGGAAATACCCAAGAATCGCTTCCTGAAGATCGCGGAAGGAACGCCTTTTGCGTTTGAGCACAAGATCGCGGATATGACTCAGTCTTGCGTTTTCTTCTATCTCCAGTGCGATAAGGAAGACTTAACGAGTCTTCGCCTTCTAGCAAACATTATGGAAAATCCCACTTTCTCTACTCTGCGCACCCGGGAGCAGCTGGGGTACATAGTGAGCTCAAAGAGGCATATTCGGAAAAGCACCCAAGGACTGTGTATTCTTGTGCAAGGCGAATACAATCCGAAATTCGTGGAGTCAAGGATAGAAGCGTTCTTGTGCACGTTTAGGGTAAGAATCGTGTCGTCTTGCCTATTCAATCAGCCTTATTTTTAGGACCAACTTGACGCCATGACCCAAGACGAATACAACGTTAAGGTCCAGTCTGCGGCTCACAGCTTCAAACAAGAACGAGTGCCGTTTTACGTAGAAAATAAATTGTCATTTTGGCCAGATCATCCGGAATTCACGTTTCCGGATCATCTGAAGGAGAGAAGTGAGTTTTTCAGAGATTGTTCCTGTGGTCCTAAAGCTCAGTTTCAGAAAAAGCAGAAGGGAATCAAATCATGAATACCACAAAATCAGAATTGCTGGAATTTTACGATCGAAAGATCGCGCCGAATTCAAAGGAGCGCCAAAAGCTCTGCATCCGCATGAGGCCGGACTCTCGGCTGCTCAAAGACGAGGAAGGAGGTGATGAGAACAACAACGAGGCAGCCAGAGAAGAATTGATTAACAAGATTAGCAAATTCAAAAAATCTAGAAGTTTCAAGGGGTTTTATGTTTGAACGTCCTTCTCTCGAATAAATCGATTTTCTCATTAGCTGGACATTGGCCAGAAATTGCGGCAATTGAGGAACGCCTCTGTGTGAACTCTGCGGAACGTTGTTATCACCGGTATTTATTCTGAGTAATACTCTGGCAAATATGGACCAAGTAGCCGACCAAGTTACCCTCCGCACTGAAGACATATGGGAGCACCTATACGACAAGCTGAGTGTAGGTTGTTATCCGTAATCTATGACCTCAGACCGCTTTTCAGTGCCGCGGATTCTAGGGTTACGGTATCTGACCCTGTCTGTTCAGGCAATGCTTATTGCTTTGGTTCCCATGCAACCAGCGACTGCTCCGGCGGCAACTTCTCGTCTTCCTGATCGCAGAGCTTCTCCCATTCCAGACCAGCCTCTCTGTCTCACCAGTCATGTCTGAAGACGTGACATGTCTGAAGACGTGTCTCGGAGTGATTCTGCACGCGTCCCTCGTTCATTCACAACTGACCAAAGCCTCCGACCCGGTCGGGCTTTCCACTAACCTCCTTGGATTGGTCGTGATGTCGCGATCGTGGATATCGACCATCCTTGTAATTCGCGATTTTCTCCTTTTCTTTTATTTGATTTTCTCTAATTTCAGCCACTGATCTTACTAACCAATGCAGAAGCCACGTTCCGGTCCCACGAGCTGGACTTCACCACGCACCCATGCGACGACTTCCACCAACACGTGTGCCGGAATTTGAAGAAAGAGGATTATCCCTTCGCCGTGTATAACACATTTAGGAAGAAATTCTCCGATGAAGCTTTGCTGCTTGTAGAAGACATGGAAGACCCGATTTTGGATCTCATCGTGGACATCGTGAAGAAAGAAGGCAACAAGGATATCAAGTCCTGCTCCGTCCGTGATCTTAACTCTTTGGGACGATCCCTCGCCTATGGGAAATACCGCGGATACGCCGTTGATTGCAGCGGGAACGTATGTGATTTTGTTACTCGTGAGTTTGGCTAAATTCTTCAATTTGAAGTGGTGAGTTTCCATTTTTAGGCCACGGAAGAGGGAACAAATTGACAGCCAGGCTGAGCGCCATCTCCGACGATTTCGTGAAGACGACCGTTTCGGATTTCCTGACGATCGTCGACAAGGACCGACGATTTAAGGACCCTTTTGTGGCGTATGCGGAACGTTCTGCGCCACCAAGTCGGTCTCATATGAAGAACATTTCCGAAGGATTCCAAGATTTGCGTTATAATGTGAAGCATTTCAAGGTGAGTCGAAAATTCGCTTTTAGCGCGTATTTTTATGGTGTCGATTTCAGAGAGACCTGCACGAAGATCTCTTCTCCAGTCACTCCTTCTCTCCGTACTTCAACCTGGTTTACTCGCGGCTGCTGATTGCGAAAAACGCATATTTGTCGGAGGAAGCCAACGCTGGAATCCGCCACCTGTATATGGATGTTGTACAGGAGATCAAGGACAAGATTATGGTGAGTTTCCGGGGTTGATTTTGTTGACTTTTGACGCTCAAAATACGCCATTTTCGCTCCGGAAATTTGTGCCAAAATGTGCCACTTCACGTTCTCCATATATGACATTTTGGACACATTTCCATCGTCATTTTCTAGATGAATTTTTGTGCATGATTTCCTAATTCCAGAACTCCACATTCATCGACAACAGATCTCGGAGGGACCTTTTCTTCCACATCGACTCTCTGAAGTTCCAGATCGGGCTCCCCGAAGGGTTCTTCAACACGTCCGAAGTCGATCGCCAAATCCGCCGCTACCAACAGCACCTCAAGACCTTCGACACGAGTGGAAAATGCCGCCTGGAAAGTCTTTCCAGAGAGATCCATCTCATCCGGAACCAGATCGTCCTGGAAGACAACGGTCGTCGGATCAACAGCGTGAGCACCAGAGCGAATGATGAAAATTCCATCCACGAGTACAACGCTTATTACAATGGACTCTCGACGGTGAGGATCCACGGTTTGCTCAGTATCTGATTTGGTGATTTCAGTTCTACCTGCCCTCGTACATCTACGGCTTCGGAGAAAAAATGTCTCTGGCCATGAGATACAGTGGACTCGCCGCTACAATCGGCCACGAACTCTTCCATGGCCTTGGAATCAGCACGTTTAAAAGACATCTTGCAAACGTGTGGAACAAGCCAGAGTACAAGGACATGAAGAAGTGCTACGGAGCTTATTATGGATCATTGTGCACTTTGCAGAACACGCCCAGGGTAATCTAAACAATCGTTTCTGAGTTTTTGAGGAGTTTGAATGTTTTCAGTGTCCGAATGGAGACCTGAAAATGGATGAAGGATTCTGCGACGTCGAAGGCACCCGGATCGCCTATTCGCTTTTGAAGAAGGAGCTCGCCAAATCAAGTCGCAAGAAACGGAAACTCGTCGACATTGGCACTCTCCAACAAGAATCTGGCTACAGTGAACTCCAATGGTTCTTCATCACGTACGCTCTTCGGAACTGCAGGGACACCGGCGATTCGGCATTGTTCGACCAGTTCATAAACGACCCTCATCCACGACCCTCGATTCGGACGATGGGCGTAATCATGCAGATGCCGGAGTTCTCTGAGGTTTTCGGTTGTCGGCGGAACCAGAATATGTATTACGAGGATCTCTGCGTGGCGTTCCCAAATGAGAACGAGACGAAGAAGAGCCACAAATCCGCGAAGTACGGAGCCGTCGATAGGGTCATGGGAGACTCGTCACTGTTCAAGTTCCGGGAGATTCATGGTGCGGCATGGAGGAAGTCGATGGTGGAGATCGCGATGATGGTAAGTGGAATGTGGCTTCTACTGATGGCATAAATGTATCTCTGGGTTCTTGTTTTTCGTCATCTTTATCATAGATTTCAGCGGAGTTCTCGGCCTGGTCGGCTCCGCTGTCCAGCGCCCGACCGCACTCGACCGAGATCGCCCGGCAAGCTGGCGCTGGAGACACCTAGACGGCACTTCTAGACGTTTAACGACAAGATCGAGACATTCGGTCGGACGAAATCTTTCGATCGAAACCATTTTGAAGCCGTTTTCAAGAGTGGATCGGTCGTGCACGTCCACCAGAACCCCGACACGAAAAGCCTCCGCCACAAAGCGAAATCTTACGGTACCCTGACCATTTGAATTTCGCGTTGGTTAGGCAGTGATGGGGCCTCTTTCGTTGATTTCGGAGCTTCCCCTTGACTCTTATTGCTGCTTATTGTTGCTCGCTGATTTTGTCATCTTTTCGCATTTTGCAGATGGAAGAGAGAATCCGGAAGCTTATCAAGGACGACGACACTAGGAAGGCCCGTCTTTACATGCTCGATTTGGCCAGAAAGAAGGTCGACACGAGGTGAGCTTCATGTGAATTTTATGGGTTTTGATCTCTGAATTCCAGGGAAATTTCATTCCACAAGGCGTACGTCTTCTACCGCCGGGGCCAAAATGAAGAGGCGCTGAGGACCCTCGCGGAAGGCAACGAGAATGAACCCCGATGCATGGAACTCAAGGCGCAAATCTTCTACAAGCAGGAACGATACCAAGAAGCCCACGACCTCCTGACGTGAGTTATGGTTCTATGGAATTTCGGGTGAAGTAGGAATTTTCAGGGCCGTAATGAACGTCGTGAAGGACAAGGTGGGCGAGCATCGACGCGCGAACCTGTTGGCGATCCAAGCGAAACTGAAGATCTTCACGGAGAAGGTAAGATTATTTTTATGAGATCCGATCTACCAGTGGTTCCAGGATCCTCCTAAAGGGCACACTTATGAGCAGAGCTTCAACATAGCTTGTGGTTTCATCGAACTCGGGTTGTATACGCCCGCCATGGAGTTTCTCGATAAGGCGTTTAGTGAGCCGACTTTTCAATGCAAACGCTTATAACTATTTTCAGAGCAATGTCGCGCATATTTCCCGGAAATTAGCAAAGCTACCGACGCTAAACTGTTGGAAATTGAAGCTATCGTCGCTAATTTATCGGAAATTGAACCTACCGCCGCTGATTACTCGGAAATTGAAGCTGCCGCTTTGTCGAAAATTAAAGCTCTCGCAGCTGAAATAGAAGTAGATACCGGCGCTGATTTTTCGAAAATTGAAGCTCTCGCCGCTGAATTAAAAGAAGAGCTGATAATGATTGCACAGCAGGAGGATTACGTCATGCGGAAAGTGGAAGATTCCCACCGCTCGGGGAAGTCTCGGAAAAGATTCCCACTGGGAATCGTCTCCGAAACACCAGAAATCGACGTCGACGAACTCGAGGAGCGCTCAAGCAGGGCTCGCAACTCCAAGTCTGCCACCAAGTCCCCCGGAAGGGATGTGGTACGTCGAAAATTTCAAGGATTTAGTTGACTACAAAATTTTCAGGTATCCGATCGTCGCAAGCGCAGGCGCAGACGCAAGGTGATCCTGCCGAAGAACATGAATCCCGACGTGAAACCGGATCCCGAACGCTGGCTGCCGAAGCAAGAACGCTCGTCGTACAAACGCTGGCTGAAGAAGAACAAGCGCCAAGAAAACGTCGGCCGCGGAACACAAGGAGCAGTTGCCTTCGAGTGAGTTTTCCTATCCTAGATTTGCTCGAATGATAGCATTTTTCAGTCCTACCGCGCCAAGCACTTCCCCAGCCGCTGAGGCCGCGGGCCAACCTGCTCCCGCTACGCAAGGCAAGGCGAACAAGAAGAAGAACAAGACGCGCAAATCCAAATAATTTGTTGTATTACCGTGTAATCTATTTTAATTGTTTTTAATTTTAAGGAAAATTGATGTGGACTTTGGGGTCATACGCATGTGCCAAGGAGGCTGTGGACACAGTTGGAAATGGGGATTTTTTCGGAGTTTCGAGGCATTGGTTCGGGAGCCTCAGGGTCCATGGAACTGATGCACCCAAAAGCATCAGTCTCCCAGGAATGGCATCAGATCACCGCACGCGGCAGCAGCCTCAGAGCCTCCAGCGCAGCCGTTCGCCAGCTCCTCGCTGCAAATTTTCAAATTCCGGCACCAGGACATATCCATTTTATTAGCCAGTATACACATTAATTTAGCGCTTATCACAGCTTCCAGGCACCTTGTCATAGAAAAGAAGAAAATAAATAATTTGATTATGTACAAATAAATAGAGCAGTGATTGGGTCCCTAAATTTCTAGAATCTGCTTAATCTCTTCGACAGTTTTGGCCGGCAGTTCCGGGTACTTGTTGGCCGGGTCTTGGATCTTGGCGTAGATCACGCCGTAAGCGACTGCTACGCTTTCGTACGTGCGCTTCTGGACTGATTCTCTGAAAAAGCAGTTGTCAATAGAGATCAGAGCTAAGGATGCTTGCCTGATTCGAACCGAAGAAATCTTGGCGCACTGATCCACTCGGTAGCTGCTTGGCTTCGCTAAGAACGCCTCAAACATGGCCAAGGCGGCCTTGAGGCGTTCCGGTTCCATTCCGGCGATTTCTGCCATTGCTCCCTGGAAAGAGATCCTATATTACAGTAACCCTGATTGCAGTTCTTACCTGATTTGGCTGGTGGCTTGCAGATTTGTGGTAGATGTCCACGAGGCCCGTTTCCGTGAGGATATAAGTGGCCTGCTCGCTGACTAGGACGTCCTCATTGGCGTCCATCTGCGCCTTCAGCATCTCAAGCCGCGAATCCGTGTACTGGTACAGGATCACGACGGAATTGATCGCCGTAAGGCAGTTCAGCATGTAAACGGCCACGTCCAGTGGATTGTGAAGGTTGCTGGCGGCGATCTGGATCGACTGGCTGAGAGGATCCAGCACGTGGGTGAAGATTTTCAGGAAATTTTCCTTCTTCTCGGTCACGGCAGCGACGGCTTCATCGTGCGATTCCAGGACGTCCCTTAGGAGAAGAAGGACTTGGTTGACGACGTTGACCGGCAGGAGATCGTAATCCGGAGGTCCCATACGAGCGAGGAGGCGCTGTACGGCGTAGTTCAAGCCGTTGAAGAACATGTTGGTCGTCAGCTCCCAGAGCTCGCCCAGCGTTTGGATAATCGCCGATTTGTCCGTCAGGGTCGTCGTCATCGTTTCCTTGTAGAACGCGAAGAGACAGGAGAGCCTGTAGAGGACGACGGCATTCGATTCTTTGCCAAGAGCCTGTTCTACGCGGACCTGCAACTCTTGATTTACAAGACCATTATAAGCCTGAATCCTACCTTAAACGGCCTACACAACGCTTCGCAGATTTCGTTCTGGACTTCGATGGAGTGTTGGGCAACGGTTTCCGGACTGCAGGTCTTTAGGAGAGCCGATAGGAGCTCCCTTTCCACAGCCAGCGATTGGTGGATCCAGGCGAGCATGTCCCCGATGTAGCGCAGGATATCATGGGACGACTGCTCGATCGGTTTGCCTCCTCCGGTAGTTCCTTTGGTTAAGGCGTCGATGTAGGCGCGCACAATGTGGTTACGCCTGGCAGTGCAATATTCTTGGAGTGCGTATTTGAAGAGAACTTCGCGGTCTTGCAGGGTTTCGAACGATTGGTAGACGATGGGCTTCAGCTCCATGAATTCGACGTTCAAGAGGCGGCACTGTCCTAGAAGAAATCTCGCATGTTTTAAGCCCGAAGGGTAAGAAAACTCACTTTGGATGGATCTGTAGAGGACTTCATAGGCGGCTTCGAGCTTGTTCGACATGTCTTCCATGATCTCCAGCGCGGCCGCGTGTTCTCCGGTGTTCTTTAGCAGCTCCTTGCTGTCCTCGTGGATCTCCTTAACGCGTTTGAGGACGCGGAAGAAGTCCGGCGATACCGTTCCATCTGAACCAGAATTTTCATATCAAATTGAGTTGTGGATATCGAACCTGTTTGGGATCCTTTCAGCGCGTTCTCCTCTTCTTCCGACAACGAGTACTTCTCCAGGAATTCAGTGATGTACTTTTGCTTCGATTCGATCAGGCGCTTCTCGTTCTGGAGCGCCGAGGTCTTCGCGAGGAGGTCCCGGGTCTTCTCCTTGCTCGTTTGAATTCTGTTTGTAAGGTCCGTGCAGATCGTGTTCATTTGGCGGACCTTCGATGCGAAGCCTTGGATTTGCATGTTGACCTGAAAATGCCAAAGACCCAACTCAACCCTTCTCCCAGAACTCGACCTACCTTCGTGAAATCGGACAAATACTGCCGATTCAGCTCCAGGCGTCGATCCTCCAGCGATCTGTGAAGATGGCGCTCGGTGTGCATGTCGATGTCGCCGTTCATCAAAGGCGAGATGTAGTCTGCGACCTTCAGGAAGTCCTAAACGCAAATTTATCAATTCCGATCGTCCAGAAGTTAATTTTACCTCATTTGTGTGAAGTTTGTTGGTGATAATGCGGTCGACCTTTTTCTTGAGCGAAGTTTCGCCGCCCGTAGAAGTCATCGCTTCTGAAAATCAGAAATTTCGGTCAAAATTCGGCTTAAAAACGACGTTAAATCGACGAAATCGAGTTGTGAAACGTTGCACAAGTGAGGCAAACAAGACCGCGACAGCTGTGACTGTCTAGATCTGCCTCGTCTGTGTCTCCCACTGTTACTGTGCAGAAAACGTGGCAATGTTGGTGATGATTTGAACGTATGAACTTTACGGTGCTGTGATTGTCTAGACTTTGGCTGGATTTTCGTCAGTTCCAGACATTTTGAGGACGTTTTCAGACAGTTTCTGAAGCCTCAGGCTGAAATCCGGAGAACAGAGATCCTCGGAACGGAAACGCTGGAAATGGCAGATTCTCGTGATTTCCAGATGAACGTCGCAAGCGTAGAAGTGGTCTTGGCAATAAAACCACAGTAAGCCATTCAAATCTGTCGAATTTCCTGTCTTTTCGGTTGTGTCTGCCTCTTCTGCTGCTGCATACTCTCGAGTTTTCCCCTGTTTGCCGAAGTGAAGCCAGACACAGACGGATTTGCGATGTCTGTTTTCCGATCATCAGATTTGTTTATTCGTGTTTCGTGCTTCACGTACAGCGGTTGTGCTGTCGCGTTGCTCTGAGGGTCGTTGCGCTTTCCGTGCTTTTCCATGTTTCAGGTCGTTCTAGATCTTGTGAAGATCCTATCAGCGCTTATTTCCAGTCTTCGGGCATCTCTGGATGGATTCCCGTATCGCTTATATGTCGCGCTCGAATATTTCCGCGATTCGCGTTGTTTCAGGTTTTGAATCGATTTCCGACCAGATGTGGAGCTGATCTGTGCCCGTCGTGGCCTCGACGGACAGCGGCACGTGGATTCCACGACACACGTGGCAGGGAACCCTTCGATTACGTCATCCAGCTGTCTCCATGATCACAGATTGCATCACCCATTTGCCGCCCACCATTTTCGCGCGCGTAGCGCTGTCCGCTGTTCTACTTCCGTCAAGCCAACACGTTAGGGCGCAGCCGAAGATTATCTCCACTAGACATTTCGTCGTTTTTGCACCTGTGAACCTTCTTTCCGTTATAATCATGTTAATACTCGTGCTATTTCTGACCGTGCGTTCAATATATGCGTGCATCCCTCGCATAACTCCTACTCACACTTTCCTTCTTTTCAGGTACCACCCGAAGCCCGCAGGAGATGACCGGAGCGGAAGAAACGAAGCTCAGCAAGAAGTAAGTCATGTTTTTCTCTCCACTCAGACATTCCCTCATGGCTATAAGCCGTGTGGCCGCCGTCCAGCGGGTCCATTGCGTGACACCAGCCATTTCGTGCCGATGGCTAAGCCGGTCAGTGTTCCTTGGATCATTATTAGACCGTCCCCTCCTTATATCATGACCATATACTAATTTCCCTTGTTTCAGTGAGCAGAAGAGGCGTGAGAAGCAGCTGAAGAAGGAACAAGAACGCCTCGAGAAGGAGCAGAAGAAGGCTGCCGAGGCCGCTGCCAAGGGAACCCAAGCGCCCAAGGCAGAGAAGAAGGCCGATCCCTCGGATGCGGCTGAGTACTTCAATCTCCGCAAGGAGATGGTCGAAACTCGCCGCGCCGCAGGAGACAACCCGTTCCCGCACAAGTTCCACGTCTCCACGTCTCTCGGAGAGTTCATCAAGAACTACGAGAAGAAGATGGAGAACGGAGAGGTCTTGGAGGATGTCGTCAGCGTTGCAGGTAAGCTTTTCACATAATAATTCACTTCTAATTTTCTCTTTTCTAGGACGTATCTTCTCCAAGAGAGAGTCCGGAAGCAAGCTGATCTTCTATGACCTCCACAGCGAAGGCCATCGACTCCAGATCCTCGCCAACGCCAGCCACTACAAGGGCTCCATGGACTTCGCGGACCTCCACGACAGGATCAAGCGCGGCGACATCGTCGGGTTCCGAGGAAATCCGACCCGTTCGAAGCGTGGGGAGCTGAGCATCATCCCTACCGAAGTGGAGCTGCTCACTCCCTGCATGCACATGCTCCCCACGACGCACTTCGGCCTGAAGAACCAGGAAACCAGGTATCGCATGAGATACCTGGACCTGGCGATGAACACTGATGTGCGCAAAACGTTCATTACCCGCTCCAGAATTGTCACATTCCTGCGAAGGTACTTGGACGACCTCGGCTTTTTGGAGGTGGAAACACCAATGATGAACCAGATCGCCGGAGGAGCCACGGCCAAGCCGTTCATCACCCACCACAACGACCTCAACCAGGACCTCTTCATGCGCGTAGCGCCGGAGTTGTACCTGAAGATGCTTGTGGTGGGAGGCCTGGACCGCGTGTACGAGATCGGTCGCCTCTTCAGAAACGAGGGTATCGATCTCACGCACAACCCTGAATTCACATCGTGTGAATTCTACATGGCGTACGCGGACTACGAGGACCTCATGAAGATCACCGAGGATCTTCTGGCCAAGATGGTGAAGGCCATCCATGGCACATACAAGGTGCCGTACCACCCGAACGGCATTGGACAAGAACCGTCGTACGAGATCGACTTCACGCCGCCCTTCAAGAGGGTCAACATGATCCAGGGACTGGAAGAAGCCCTGAACACCAAGCTGCCGGACCCAAGCAAGCTCGACACTCCTGGTGAGTAATTAATCTATTTTTGGTAATCCTAATCGGGTTTTTGTTCAGAGGCGCGCGATCAACTGGACAAGTTGGCCGTCGAGCACAAGGTGGATTGCCCGGCTCCCCGTACCACTGCCCGTCTTCTGGACAAGCTGGTCGGAGAGTACCTGGAGGAGACGTTCATCAATCCAACCTTCCTCGTCGGTCATCCCCAGATCATGTCGCCGTTGGCCAAGTGGCACCGCAGCATCCCAGGCTTGACAGAGCGCTTCGAGCTCTTCGCCGCCAAGAGAGAGGTCGCCAACGCGTACACGGAGTTGAATGACCCCATCACGCAGCGCGAACGCTTCGCCCAGCAAGCCCAGGATAAGGATGCGGGCGATGATGAAGCGCAGCTCATCGACGAGAACTTCTGCACTGCACTGGAGTACGGTCTGCCCCCGACCGCTGGATGGGGCATGGGCATCGACCGCCTGACCATGCTCCTGACGGACAGCTACAACATAAAGGTAAGCTAATCTCTTCTCCATTTCTAGTCTAATCTTCTTTACTTTCAGGAAGTCATCCTCTTCCCGGCCATGCGCCCTGAAGAACAGAAGGCCGGACCCGCACCAGTTGACGAAACCGACGTTTAATAAGATTGTTATTGTTGTTGATTGTTCTTTTTCGCATAAAACGTGGCTTGATATGATCGTTGTTTAGGGAAATTGGCTGGATGCCAAGGAGACGTCGCTGCCTGATTTTGGTCATCGTTGGAAGTCGTCGTGGGTCGAGTTCTGGTCATCGGTGGGTGGTCGATTGGGTCACTTGCATTTCTGACTGCGAGCTTCTGGGGTTTGCGTAGAAACGATGCTGAAACCGACCGATTGATCGCGACTCGCAAGCCACAAATGGACGGTCCGATCAGTTGCCAGACAGATCCCGACATGGCTGTCTGGCTTGGGGAGGCGGCAGGCAACACCCCAGACGGACAGCATCGGTTATGTCTGACTTCATCTGTCTATATTAAGCCTTCTAAAAAGCATGAAATTGTCTAGACGAATCGCGCGATTTCAGACGTCTGGCATGTTCGCAAAATAGCCTTGGGCAGCCTTGCCGGAATTTGCCTGATATTTAGTCTATCCGGTGTCTGAAGCAGAGAAGCAGAACGGTTGTGAAACGAACGTTCGGTCGTGTTTTGATACAAGCGATGTCGAAACCGACCGGTCGCTCGCGAAGCGCCCGCCACGAATGACGGGTTTCATCAGTTTCCATGCAGAACCCGACGTGGCCGTCTGGTGTGGAGGACGTATCTCAGACTGTTTTGGCTAATTAGTGAGCTCCAATTTGCCATATTTTCTTGTGTTTCCCGTTTACAACCCGAATGCGCGAAATTATTTTCCATGTTAACATGACGTGTTCTTAACTTTCCTAACGCGCTCATTCTCATAACCGTCATTGTTGTTTTCAGGGGTGACTGAATGAAGAACCGCGCAAACCGAAGCGCTGGATCTCTCTATTTCTGGCACTCCTTCTGCGAACAGACGGATCTGTGCTGTTTAGACATCGCTGTCTGCTATCTGCTCGCGAAACTTCGGGATCTTTTGGGTCGTTTTACGTATTTTCGAACTCTGCGAGGTCCGTTTTTCTTAAATTAATTGTTATCAGCAACTTGTGCCTGATATTGACCCCGTCAACCAAGCCAGCCTCTCCTTGACCACATCTCGGCATATTTCCCTCTGTTCCTCCGTGTATTCACCCTAAAATGCGCGAAATCTTCATTTCGTGTTAGTGTGACGTGTCCTTAGCTCTTCTGTTGTGCCCTCTCTAACCTCCTTCCTCATTTTCAGATCAGAGATGTTTCAAAGGCGCCAGCGCCGCGAAAACCTCGGCGTCATCCTCTTGGCGACGCAACTCCTCTCCGCCGGGCCGATTCCGCCGGTGACCCTGGGATCGATCCTGTTCCAGGTAGCGGTTTATCTCGGATTCGTGCCGGCGATTGGACCCAATCGAACACGTAAGTTTAGGATTTCTTATTCCTGAAATCTAACTAATTTGTGGCCATTTTTAGAAGCCATGTGCCTGTTGCCCAACAGGATTCTACACCGGAAGGAATGGATTCGACTGATCGCGTCGCAGTTCATGCACGCGGACGACTTCCACCTCTACTACAACATGATGTCAATGCTCTACAAAGTGAGTTTCAAGGGAAGTCGAGTTCAAGAATTGAAATTTTCGATTCCAGGGTCGCCGGATAGAAAACCGAACAGGACCTGTCCGCTTCCTCCTGATGCTGGCCGTCTTCTCCATCGCCACACCACTGATGATCTTCGGCCTCAGCTACCTTGTGGACGAAGTCGTGCAGCTGGAAGGATTCCACATGATGGGACAGTGCGCCGTTGGATTTTCTGGTGACTCTTAGATTTTTTGACGCGTTTTGACTTTAATTTCAGGTGTCCTGTTTGCGCTGAAGGTTGTGGTAAACACGATGTACCCAGAGGAAAACGGCCTTCTTCTTGGATTCCTCCCGGTCCCTGGGAAATACATGTGCTGGGCTGAATTGGTTCTTATCCAGGTACCGTAATCCTTTGCTACGTTTGATCTCTAATCCGACTGTTACAGATGATAACTCCGAACGCATCTTTCGTCGGACACTTGGCTGGAATCCTGGTCGGCCTGCTCTACACCGCTGGCCCTCTCAAAGCCGTCGTGGATGCCTTGTGCCCGGTGCTCGATGGAGCCGCTGGCTACGCTCATCCAAGGCCCACGGCGCCGCCAAGATCTCCTTCGCCGTCCCCATCGAGGCAAGGACGATTCTACGGATTCGAGGGAACGCTCGGAGGCGACGATAGGAGGAATAACGACGAAGGTTACGGTAGGTCGAAGACATCTCAACAGTTTGTAATGCGCAAATTCAAGCGAGAAGATGGCGCCAGTACGGAGGAGGTCAATCGGAAGAGGAGCAGCTGGCTGAAGCGATGAGAAGAAGCCGGAGGGAATTTTGAGAAGAAGATATCAAGAACTGTGATATATGTATTCGGGTCAGTGCTTCTATGAAGGCGCTAAAATGAGCTTGAAGGGGACGCATTCTAAGGGACAAGGTCAAGAATCAGGAAGCCGAGGAGGAAGTGACCGACCGCTCGGAGTGGTCGGGCGACCTTGAAATGAATTTGGTCGGTGTGGTCTGGCGTCTGGAATGGGATGTCTGGGCACCTCAAAAGGACTTCATTTTGAAACGTTTTCTCTGGTCGGACCGGTCGTGTTGGAGTCCTCTTGAAATCCGATGCTTGCAATTACGAAATCCCGAACGAACGGCTTAAATATCAAATTCTCATCGCAAGACCCGAGTCTTCCAACTGTTTTCGCTTGTTGCGTCGAACGATGAAAGGATGATTTTCGGAACGTGGAGCTCGCTGTTCGTGTCTCTGGAACGTGAGGTTCAGCAATTTCTGTGCATTTCCCTCGGCTGCACAGTGAAATACAGGTTTTCAGACAAAAGACTCGAAATTCAGACGTTCGAGGCGCTTTGGAGGGACGAGGAGACATCTTGAACTTGGGATCAGACATTTTCATAGAAATTTCAGACGGTTTCGCGCGTTTAGACGCCTTCTCAAGTGTCTGGAAGACCCATTTTTGCTGGCGTTTTTTGCACGGGACCGGTCGTGTTTAGGGCTTTTGTGGGAAGCCGATGCTCATCTGCTCGTTCCAGCAACCGATCTGGCTTACACACCTGTCCCGAAGCGTGATCCTTATCGCAAAAGCGGCTTTCCTGCTGTGAGAAGATCTCAAATATCCGGTCTCGGAGTCTCATTTCGGTCTACTGCTGATGCTGAAGACGTTGAACAGCAGCAACTGCGGATTATTCAAAGCCGGTTTCGCGTCGTTAGGCGCGCGCATTCTTCGCAACGACGGTCGCCTTTGCGGTGAAGAAGAGTCCACTCGGTGTCCACCTTAGCGCTCTTTTGGTCCGTGCTGCTGGGGGGAAAACGGTAATTTTTGGTTATTTACATGCCGCCAAGGTCTTCGCGTTTGAATGGTTATGGGAGCGCGCTCGTATCGTGTTTCTTTCCCTAAGATAAGATCTATTTTTGCAGATTTTGGTGTCACGAATCGCCCGTGATTGTTCCTCGAGGCCGAAATGAAACTGTAAGTTGTTTTTCCTTTCGATTTTCTTTCGAATACACGCCGTTTTCGAGCATAATTACCGTCTTAGGAGTGCCCGTGACATTAATCCTTAAATTGGGAACATTTCAGGGCAGCGAATCTCCGCTTGCTGCTGCTCGTGGCCTTCGCCTGGCTTCCCGCTGAAGCCCAATTCGGAGAGATCGCCTCCCTCGTCTCCGGTCTCATCAGTTCCGGCGCGTTAGGAGGCCTTGGAAACCTCGGAAGTCTTGCCGGTCTCGCTGGATCTGCCGGAACCGCTGGTGCTGCCGCCGGCGCAGCTGGAGCCGGAGCTGCCGGCGCACTTTCGAACGCTGGAACTCGTAAGTTTACCTGTTCATCATAAAATCAGGAATTTCGATCGAATTTCGAACGAACTAAAATATAGATTGCGCGAGAGTGGTCATCAACAGGTTTTGATCGCCCGAAAACGGGATTAATTTGCAATCGCGCAATCCCGGACGCGTTCATCTCGCGTCAAATCTTCTTTTTACGGGTTTTTGACTTTTCGATTTCAGTTTATCAGCTTGCGCAAACAGCCCTTCAATTGACCGGAACTGGAGTCGGTAGGTCTTTGATTCGCGAGATGCGTTGACTCATTGGCTTTTAGGCATCTTGAATCAGGCTTCAGAGGGAGCTTGGTTCCCGACCGTCGTGGAACAAGCCGCCAAGGTATGTGATCGCGAATTTACGAGATTAATCGATTATGGCGGCGGATTTTTTCAGAACCAGAAAGAGTTCCAGGAGAAACTGCTCGCGGCCAACACGAACCCAGCTTCCATCCCGCTCACCTCCCAAGGACTGTTCCCGCAACCTGGCGGTGAGTCAAGAGTCAAGTGGATTTGATGTAAAGATTTCATGTTTTAGCGAAGATTTCCAGCAAGGGAGGTCGAGGACTCACAGTAGGACCTGAATTCGGAACTGAATTCACAGCTCCGGACGATTATGACGACGAGGATGAGGAAGAAACGCCAAGTGAGAAGACGAAGCCGGAGAAGAAAGAACCAGAAATAGCCGAGAACGTGGACGAGAAGCCCTCGAAGCTGTTGCCGGAGGAGGTGGAAGAAACGACGTCCACAAGCACGTCAACGACGACCAGCGCCACTACCACGACGACTTCTCCGACCACGACGACCCAGGAAGTAGAGGGAGAATTTTCGCCGAGAAGAAGGATCCGCGTGGAGATCCCGGAGAAGAAGAGGGACGAGGACGACAGCGATTATTATGACAGCTTCAAGACGGATTCCAAGACGAACACTGATTTCATCTTCAGCGAGCATCTCGATGAGGACGAAGACCCTCTGGTGAGCCTAACTGAGCCTAAAAATTCTAATTATTTGTGTTCAGCTGCCGCCAAAAGCTTCCAATGTGAAGCCGGAAACTTCCTCATCGTCAGCTCCCACCACAACGCAAAAATCGAAGACCAGAAAAGCTCCGAATTTGTCGCGGCTCGTCGAGATTCTGAAGGAGAGCAACCTAGAAGACTCGGAGATTAATGAGATTATCGGCCAGGTGAGCAGTGAGATCTAGGGCGATGAGATTACGGTAATTGGATGATTTCAGGTAGAAGGGAACAAGAACCTGAAACCACGCGAAAACTGGCCATCGACGACGACGCCAAACCCGGAGGATCTCGACCCACAAGACGCAGAGCGCGAAGAAAAGCGCAAGCGGATCCTTGAGGCGCACAGGAGAGGAATCGCGTCGGCTACGCGGCTGCCGTTCCGCGCAACCACGACTCTTCCTCCTCCGGTTAGGCATCGCAAGGTCTCGAATCTCTCGAACCGTAGGAATGTGAGCATCGTTCCGAGATTTGTGAAGCCGAAGACGACGTCAGAGCAGCCTCAAGCGAGGAGGTGGAACACGACCACGATTTCGGTAAGCGGAATCCTTTCTTCTGGACTTAATCTAAATCTGTTTTGTAGATGGAACGAACCAGGATCCCTAAGAAGATCGAATCGCTTCCTGATCTCCGCGCGAGGGCTTTCTCCGTCCAGTCGCAAGTGAATCCCAAGATTCATGCCACGAATGCGGAACTCAGGCCGATCCACAGCGAACGTTATTTGGTCGATTCTGACGGGAAACGTATCCGGCCGCCTCCTCGTCAAAAGGCCGCTCGACCTCAAGTCCAGATCGTCCAACCTCAGGTCCAACCTCAGCAGCTCGCCCGACCTCAACAAGAAGTTTATCCTCGTCAGGTCGTCAGACCTCAGCAAGAAGTCCAACCAGCGCAAGCCGGTGTCCAGCTCTCTACGTATCCCCCTCCCCAGCCCTCCGTCGTATACCCAGCTGTCACGACGACCCAATCCCCGTTCTACTACCACCAACAGAACCTTGGCTTCTACCAACAATTCCCTCAACAGCCTCAAATCTTCTATAACATGTTCTCCTACCCCAGTCAACCTCCCGCAGTCCCATCTCAGAATCCTTTTACCCCTCTTTTCACGCCTCAGCCGGTCGCTCCTCAGGCGACGCCGGTACAGTTCGGAGTGCCATCTTTTGCTCAAACCGGGTGAGGAGTTCCAGAATCCTAGACGCGCTTTAGGCGGCGTTTCAGATGTACATTTGTATGTAAATTATTTGTTGAAAATTTGAATTAAATATCGAATGTTGACGCCTGCATCTCGCCTTGTTCTTACATTAGCTTAGGATCCGGACTGTGCTTTCAAGTCTAGACTGCGCGAGAGGTCAATAAGGGCCTAAGGAGGCTACAATTTGTGTACTCCAACGTCTAGACCGAAAAATCCTTGCATGCGGCTTGTCTGGCAAGGTCCTCATTCATCCTCTAATTACCTGTGTCGAGCGGTCGGCCGGAGGAGCTGAATCGGTCCAAATTCAAACGCCAGATGCTGTGGGACAATTCACAACTTGTGCTCCAGGTCGTCTTCGCGCATCTCCTCGTGATCCTTGTCGCCTTGGCGAACTGCAAGAAAAGGGCCACCACATCCAATGGTAAGTTTTTGGGTTTTTTCGATGGATTTATGGACCTGTGTATGTTTCAGAGAAACAGGTGAAAGTCGAGAAGAGCGTCCGAGTGAGTCTCCAAGCCCACATGTCCGAGGACGACCTCAAAGGCCCTTCGAAGGAGGACATCGTAGAAAAGTAGGTCCGGTTTCGGTGGTTTGTGGATTCATGAGCCTGTTTTCAGCAAAGTATGGGCGGAAGAACCCAAGAAGAACAAGTCGGCGCATCTGGACGCGACGCAGACGGTCGAGAAGGACGACGACGGGAAGACCTCGAAGACGACGGACGAAACGAAGACCAAGTCTCCATTGCCAGCTTCTCCAGCAACTTCGGCGAACACCAAGAAGGTCTTCGAAGAGAAGACCAACTCGGCCAGCGCGCTTCCGGAATCCCGGGAGTTGACGAAGACTGTGGCCGACACGCGCGTCCTCACGGAATCCACCGTCGCGAGTGGCGGAAGCATGATTACGCAGGAGAGCAATCGCTCGAATCGGACTAAGAAGGTGGACAACGGGAGCATCCAGCTCCGCAGTATCAGCGCCCGTAGCCGGAAGAAGTTCACCCAGAAGGTTAGTGGATTTGGTGCTTTTTTGGGATTGATGGACTTGGATTTTAGGGCGAAACGGATATGACTCAAGCATCGCAGTCGATGAAGCCGAAGATGAAGCGCTGATTGTGAATAGTCATGGCATAAATTTGAGTGTTTTGGTCGTTTCTGGACTCTTTGGGTGCTTCTTTAGGGCGTGGATGGAGGAGCCGAGCCTATCCCGACTTCCAATTACCCCCGTTTAGCCAATATGTTCATCCCATTGTGCTCCTACAGTATCAAAGCGCATCAGGTAAACATCGTCCCCTCCCCTACTCCTCCCATTGTACCTATCTACTTAATTACACGTGCAACCGCGCTAATTGCCCAATTTGTCTTTTGTCTCAACACCACCTGTGCACTCTTCTTTCCCTCTTCGCCGCCGCCTGCACCACCACTGCCGCCGTTCATCCCAAATGTCCACACGATCAACAGCTAAACATATTGTTTACGCGCCATGCGCGCGCGAGGTTCCGTTGCTCGCCAGCTTCGTCGCGTGATCGAGGATTATCTCCTTGAAGAGGCGCTGCTGCTAAATGGGTTGTTTACGCGTTAGGATAGGATAGGGAGGGGAGGAGGATGAGCCTCAGGCTGTAATGACGACAAAAAACGGGAGTTACAGGAGGTGCGGGAGAGGAGGAAGCCTGTTTGGGAGGAGGGAAGGTGTGGTCTGGGCTGGTAGGAGAGGACTTTGAGGGTTTGGAAGAGCTCTTAAGGGCTCTTAAGGGCTCTTGATTCTCTGTCCCGTCACGCCACGAGTTCTATATCCTAAGATCCTTTCCTTAAACCATCAAATTTCTGTGATTCATGTAGGATTTGAGATAAATGGCTTGCTTGAGAACCCGATGACCGCTAGGATAACAGTCCTACACATTTCCGCTCTCAGGTCAGCCCAGTCCAGTCGTTCCCAGCGCCATCACCCCGTTTTCCCTCCAACTTATCTCCCGCCATTCGCCTCCCACCGCTGGCCATAATTCTTGTGTGCGTTGCTTTTTTATATTCTTATTTGCGAATGTTTGTCTTTTGATCGCGCCGCCTGTCGCGCGACTTCGCAGCCGCCGCATCTTCTTTATGCAGTGACGCCGCTCGCGCGCGCGATAAACTGATGACCGCGGCGGAAGGAAACTTTTCCGAACGGCTGGGTTCGACGGTATCTCTCGGCGGTCAGAACGGACGGTTCCTTAAAGTCTTCAAGGAGTCCGTTCTTAAGGTCACCAAGAGACTGGCGCCCGGCATTTTGGCCCGCGAGGCGCGTGCGGCGAACGGTTTTTTGTTTTTGGTAATGAAGAGGGGCCCTTGAAATTAGGAGAGTGTTGGTATTTGAGAGGGCGAAGGAGGAGAGGTGTGAAGGAGATGAGTCAGGGTTTGTGTGAGTGATAGGAGAGGTGGTTTGTTTACCCTTTAGCAAAAAGTGGTTTGGCACGAGTCAGCAAAAAACTGCAATTTTGCACTTTTAGAGGTGGTGGGAATTGGTTTAAAGGATTAGCCTTGGAACTCGTCTGGTCTAAAATAGATTTTTGTCGTGTTCGTTAGGTTTTGTTGTTTTTTAAGCGGATGTGATTAGATTTGGTCGTTTTTGGGTTAGGGTGGTTGTCCTTCACGCTTGGGTTCTTTGCAAAAGCAAGTAACGGTTGGAAATGTGCTTTTGGAAGGACAAGGCGGAAGGTCGGTTTCAGGGAAAGGGCACATTTAGATCGCGATTTGAGATAGGGGAGGATGTGTCATGTAGAAGCCGCTTGGGTGGCGGTTCTACATGGGATTTTCGGGTTGGGATTTCGGGATGTTCTGGCCAGAGTTTCAAGTTTTGAATTCAGGAATTTAGTCGAATTCGGGTCTTGGATAGGTGTTCTAGATCTCCAGGATTTTGAGATTTAAGTCGAGCTTTGATATAGGCTTGAGACTGCTTCAATTCATCTTTTAATGGCAAAATTTAGAATTCCGTGCAGGCTGCAAATCGGATTTCTTCTCCTTCGTTTTTGCCCTAAACCAGCTTGCTGTAAAATGTCAAGATAACCTCAAATTTCGCCTTTTGTCCAAACCTGGCATACCCCTGATGTCCCTCACCTCTCCAATCCTCCAAATCGCAAAGAAACTCCTACTTCAGTAAGACCCTCAAAACCTAAATGCCAAATCTACATGCTCGTATATCCGTCAAATTCCATTCCTATTCATCCCCTCGCCTGCACAGCCACAACAACACTTGTGGACGACCACAAATCTTGATCTCCTCTGCCTTATCTCCTGGCCACCACATCCCCGTCTTCCGTCCTTCCTAGTTTCCCGTCTCCGAGAAGCACACAATGACTCACAGGCGCTTTGAAAGCATCGCCCCAGACGCGCGAAGCTTTCATGAGCGTTTTTGTAACTTTCGATCGATTTCTTCCGCCGCCGCCGTGGCCGTCGCCTGCATCTGATCTCTCCTTGTAAAGCGTGCGTGTTCTGCAGGTGGCCCGCGGGGACTATTTCCGTGTCTATCGCTGTAGCGCGCGGTCATAGAATTGCTAATTTAATCGTCTGTTTATGCATTTTTCTTATGGATGCCCGTTGAAGACAGCTGGCCGAGGCGCCGTTTTGCGGGATTAGAGGGTTTGCGTGACCGGGAGACGGTGGGATTAGCCGCGCGAGGCACACCTTTGCGTGATTGCTTCTGTGGCAATTTGGGTATTAGGGATGAGGAGAGGGGATAGGTAGGGTTAAGGGCTATTCTTGGGATTGGGCTGGGTGGGAGGAAGGTGCTTTTCCTCAAAGTCTTGTCCTCTGTCCTCGAAGGGCCTTATCTAGAGCTTCCCTGTGCCCAAGTTTCGATCCCTCCCGACCTCAACCTCGCCTCACTCTGACCTCATCATCCCTTAATTGCCTCAAAACTTCACCCTCTCGCCGCTTTTTCCTCCCCTAACCACCTCCCCTAATTTCAGGTTCCCCCGAGTCTGACCGCCTCATCGCCTCATCATCTCCGCGACCTCAAATTTCCCAACTCCCAACAAATTCCCCTCTGAACCCAAACGAACACCTGTCGCGCCCCGACGGTAATTAAAGTCATCGCTTCCCATTCGTTGTCACATTTGTGAAAAATCTACAAAAGTGGCCTTGGTCGATGGACGAATACCCCCGTGCAGGCGATCATTTACGACCTCCCCAATTGAGCCTCCTCCCGCGAGGAGAATCGCCCGAGCATGCCTAAAAAATGTCGCCACTTCTTAACGAGTTTAAGACGATTGTGACAAGTGAGAGCAATTTCTGCGATTTGTTGTGCCAATTGCCGTTGTCGGCGGCGGCGGTGCAGGCGGACCTGTTTTGCCTGTGGCGCCTCACGGCGCGACCGTAAATCATCATTAACCTGTCAACACCGTGAAGAGATTTATCCGTGCGCACCTTCTTATCCCCTCGCCCATCAATCGCGCCAACCGCCGCTCCTCAGTTGGAGGCGAGACGGAGTCTAAGCGGCCGTGGAGGTGATTTGGATCTTAATGAGTTGGATGGGTTTCTTTTGGCGGCTTCCATCTTGGGTTTAAAAGGCTGAGAAATTCGGGTTCTGAAAGAGACTCTGTTAGCTCAAAGCGGAGATTCCCTTATGAGTGGTTCCTGCAAAACAAGGCCCTCCTAAGATGTTCCTGGGAGGTGATGAAGTGGGAGAAGCTGGAGAAGGACTTGATTCCATGATTCCTGATTCCCTGGATCCTTATTTCTCTGACCCCTCAGGAATTCATGCTCCAACCCACGCTGCCCAAAACTCCAAAAGCCGCTTTCGTGACATGCCCCACTTCCATAGTATATAAATGAGTTTTTGTCTCTTCTTGCAAGAGAGTGCCGGAAGTGCACCTAATGAGGAATGTCCCCGAGTTGGGGTTAATCGATGGATTGACTTTTTGTTGGTCTTTTGGCCTCTTTTTTGCCCTCTTCTACTTGTTCTCCCTTCCTGGACGAACCCAGGTCCAAGACCAGGAAGACCAATCCCACCCAAAACCCGAATTCCCTCTCCTAACAAAAGCCCCGTTCGCAAACCCCGATTCCCCCATTCAACTTATCCTGAAATGATATGCGAGATTGTTTGCATATGAAGCCTCTCGCTCGCCATTGAAACTCGACGGCAATAAAAAGGAAACTGGAGACAAACGCTCGAGCGCGCGGAAATCCGGGATTATCGGATTTTTATATGAAAAGCACGACGCGCCACTTTTGCACTTCTCCATCTCGCTCGCTCGCACTCACTTTAAGCCCATTATGTGTCACTTCCGAATCGAATCGGAAGTCGATGTTTTGAACTTCGATTTGCATATAGTGGCGGTGCCAAAAGGGGTGCCAGTTGACGTAACGCCTGTGTTTTTATGGGGTCTGGAATAGACCTTTCAAAGTCTAAACTTCAGATCCAGATTCCTGAGGTTCCCCATTCATCAAAGAGCAACTGTACACCCTCCCCCATTTGTCACAATTAGGCATTTTTTACGCCGCGGCCCGTCGCGTTCCCCTAAGCTCATAAAACAAATCCGCGCCGTTTCGTTCTCGCCCTGGTGACCTTTTTATGTGCATCTTCTGCCTTCGGAAGCCGTGTCGGGACTGACGGCTGTTTAGATTAATGGCCCTTCTTAGCGTTTCTGGCCACCGGTCTCCTAGTTAGCTCTGCAGCGTTCGCTCCAAATCGTCTCCTCTCCTCCGCCTCCGGGCGAATCCTCATTCCCACAACCCAAGACGATCCCATTAGACCTCCTCTCCCGACTAATGTATGCATGACTTTTAGTGTCCGAGATGTCCTAACGGGTTAATTTGATTTTGTTGACACCTCTTAAGGCTTCTTCGTCGGCGCCCTGTGACCCTTGTTTGGGAGATGACGATCCAATTGAGCTTGCAAATGAGGAACCGCTTGTGCGCGGTGATAATTACCCTCTTGACACTCGGCGTGCAGGCGGAACTGGTCAGTTATGAGGAGGGCCGCCTATGTGGGCGGCCGCGTGGAACGCAAGCGCAACAGATCTGTTCGAGGCGGGAGGTCGTTTTTATGAAGAGCACATTTAGATCGCGATTTGAGATATGGGGGAATGTGTCATGTAGGAGCCGCTTGGGTGGCGCGGCTTTGATCGGGGTTGTCAGGCTGGAACTAGCTTGGAACTTTGGAACTTGGACGGCTTGTCCGGACTCCGAATGGGCCAGATTCTTGGAGATATCCAGAGCCCTTCAAACCCGCACTGAGCCCCTTGTCCAAGCCCGTAAGCCCGTTCCGAACCTGTTCCACCTCTGTTCCCCTCTCTCCCTTACCCAGATCCTCCCAAATCCCATCAGTTCGCGTGGCACGTTGAGGACTTAATTACCCTCTTGACACCGAGCGCTAGCGGAATTGGCCGTTAGCTATAAGATCGCCAGAGCAGCGAACGGAACACCCACATCTCGCAACAGGTCATTTGCTGCATCGGCGGGTGGAAGCAGCGGGGAGATGTCAGGGATTATGTCTGACAGCCCCGATCCCGGACACATATCTCGCGATTTATGTACT
>KN167080.1:179586-194327 GCA_000757745.1 Steinernema scapterisci
AGTTTAAATCCGTATCTCTTGAGTCCAATCCTGAGGTTTCAGGACTCTTAGGTTCCAGGCCTTAGATCTTCAGATCCGTTCTCAGGTCCTTCTAGTCCAGGATGACCTAAGAGAGTGATCTCATAACTTGCGGCATCCCGAACTCCTCGAGAGCCCACAACGCAACAGCAGACAGGATGGGGCCGTGGCGGCTGCTGTTAGGACTGCTGCTGCAGCTCTGGCTACTCCCCCACTGGATGTGTTCACTGCCTGTTTGAACAGTGTTAGCCAGTGGCCACTAGCGCTGGAAGAAGAGTTGTCGAAATGTTTGCTCAAGCATTTCGCTTCGGATGCGCTTTTGCTTTTCCCAGGGAGACTAACGGAGACTTTGAAGGACGTCGGCGCGGCGAAGCGAGGAGGAGTAATAACCGATTGTTGAACTGTTTGTTGTGCGCGTTTGACGTTGTCGCGAGGCTTTGGATTTTCAGCGACGCTTTAAGCCAATCGGAGGTGTTTGCGGGCTTGTTCGCGGGTCTGGACAGGTGTTGGAGAGTCTGGTGGTCATGGGTTTGGCTCCAATTCTAAGCCTGTTGACGTCCGAGAGTGGCCAAACCTTAGAATCCCGAATTCCGATTTCTCCTACCACTCTCAAGTCTTGAATTTACGATTTTCAAATCTCCCAAACCCCTAAAATCATCGCATTTCACCCCCGACCAACCGTTCTCCCCTCCAACCCCTAATAACGGCTTTTTGCCCAAAAGGCAAATTTCAATTGTTAATCCAATCATTAACAGAACGTCGCCGGCGCCCCAAAGAAACCAGTTCCCGCGCGATCGTCTTCTGTTTCTTGTCATTTCCAGCGTGTTTGCACTCCACCTCCCCCGATCGGAAATTCGATCATGGCACATCCCAACAACTTATGTTTCATGTTTCAGATTTGCGGAGATATGCGAAAACGGAGAAGATTTTGAAGATTTTCATCCTAGAGACTAGTTTAGTTTTGTCCTTTTTCGCATAATACCCCAAAAGCTTTAAACTGCCCGAAGATCTCAAGATGCCTCCCCAACCCGGCGAACAGAAGATCGCCATTGGTGCCTATTGCACCACTCTAGAAGACTATCTGCGTTATTTACAACTCCGGAATGGCGGAGAAGAGGTTATCGATAAGGACGAAGAGGTCGGGAACAACCCGGCTGGTGCTGATAGCCCGCTTCTTCACGAGGAACACGAGCCTTCGACTGCGTCTTCGTATTGCTACGAATCTGAAGAGTACAGCAGCAGCAGTGGGTCGTCGTCGGTTGAGAACAGTCAGGTGAGGGGTCCTTTTCGGCTTTTTGGAAATTTCAAAAATCTTGAAAACAGGGTCTAAAGTGTCCTTGATGGGCCTGGATATCCTGGACCATGTGCTACTGAAAGGGTTGATAGCGGCTCCCATTGAGCTTGGGCATAGTTCTGAATTTTTCGTCATTTGCTGACCCGAGTGACCCCCGAGAGTCCTCAAAATCCATGTCCGAAAACAATTAAAACCCAAGAAACTCTAGGAAAACAAATGACTCTTCTCCCAAGAGACCCTCTTAGCCTCACCCGATATTTGCAAAGACCACTCTCGGGCAATCGTGGTCTTTTCTTCCAGTTTTTGCCCTCAGATTTCCGATTTTCTTAAATCCCCTAAAGTCTTAATTAGAGCTTAACGGTTCACAGGCGTTTTTCACTCGTCCTTAGGTCAAAAATCTGAAATCTTTTCAAGGCTGACGGATGCTGGCGTAAGATGCACTATATGCCTTCTTAAGATTCATCGAGGAGCCCGATTTCTCATTTCCCATACCTCCGCTTTAACGTCGATCTTTCCAGCCCACAGCCTACGTTCGCTTAAAACGAAGCGACCCAAAAATGGGAGTTGAAAACGTGCTAACATGGAAGCGAATATCGGCCGTGCTCTGCCTCGCGATGGTCATCTTGGTCCTGCTCTGCGTGGGATTCGTCGTCGCCACAATCCTCATTGGAACTAGCAAGTCGAAGACGCCGGAAGCCTGCAAACCGAAGCCGGATCCCAGGAATCCTTATGACTTTGTCATCTACGAAAACAAGACTTATGTGAGTCGATTTAATGGGTTTATTATCTCGGGTCTTGTGGTTTCTTATCGCCGCTTTTGGAGGCCGTAAATCGTTTAGGTGTGCGGTCGTAAAATCCATAAATTTTGAACGATTTGGTGACTTGTAAAAGTCATCCTTGATTTGGGTATTTTTCATAATTTTCCTGTTTCAGAATGACCAGATCAGCGCACTCCTAATGAAGCACGTGGACCCTCTCCGGATACGGGACAACATCCGCTGGATGTCCTCCACCGTCCACGTCGCCGGAACTCCCGAAAACCTCGCCGTAATGGACCGCCTCGCTGAAGAATACCGCAAAATAGGCCT
Source organism: Steinernema scapterisci (assembly GCA_000757745.1). NCBI lineage: Eukaryota > Metazoa > Nematoda > Chromadorea > Rhabditida > Steinernematidae > Steinernema > Steinernema scapterisci. The sequence goes on from KN167080.1 coordinate 181,987, forward strand.
CAGCGTCGACGTCCGAACCTACGAAGTTCTGCTCAGTTATCCCGATTACGGTAATCCCAACACGATCGAGATGAAAGAGGCGGCGGCGACGTGGTCGACGGTGTCGAACGGATTAGCCGAGCGGCTGGGACCGAAGAAGGCGCAAGAAGAGCAAGAAGACCCGAGGTCGCTTGTTTACTTTAACGCTTATTCGGCGAACGGATCCGCGGAAGGCGAAATCGTGTTTGTGAACTACTGCCGAACGGAGGATTTTAAGCTGCTGGAGAAGGTGAGTCTTGATAAGAAGGGTCTTCGGGGTTCCTTTTGGGAAATCTGAGCTAACTAAAATTGTCCGATTTCAGAGAAATATCCAGATCAAGAACCGCATCGCCCTGTGCCGCTATGGCGACATCTTCCGCGGCGACAAGGCCCGACTCGCCCAGATCCACGGAGCCGTCGGCGTCATCATCTACACGGATCCGTCGGACTACGCGCCGAACTTCCCCAAGGATCAGCAAGTCTTCGCGAACCAGATTTGGATGCCGCCAAGTGGAGCGCAACGCGGAAGTCTCATGATGGTCGACGGCGACCCCTTGACGCCGTTCTATCCCTCTCGACCCTACGCGCACCGGAGCGAAACCGTCGAGTCCCTGAAGAAGACTTTCGTCCTCCCAAGTGTTCCGGTCATGCCGATTGGATATCGAGATGCCGTGAAGATTATGCGCGCCCTCGATGGTCCCGAAGTGACCGAGCAAGCCTGGCAGGGAACGATGAACGCAACCTACAGGTTCTATGGCTCCAAGACGTTCCGGATCAACGTGAGAAGCAGCCTGGAGAAGCGCGAAATCAAGAACGTTATAGCGACCATGCGGGGATCCATCGAGCCTGACCGCTGGGTCATGTTCGGGAACCACGTGGACTCCTGGGTCAAGGGTTCTGTGGACCCGAATTCTGGCACTGGAGTAATGCTGGAACTCGCCAGATCCGCCATGGAAGTAGCGAACAAGACTGGCTGGAAGCCGAAACGGTCTCTGGTCTTCTGCCAGTGGGACGCAGAGGAATTCGGGCTTATCGGGTCGACGGAGTACGTGGAAGAGTTCCTGAAGCCGCTGCAGCAGAAGGCCGTCGCCATGATAAACGTGGACAACATCAACGGGAACAACACTTTATCCATCAAAGCCGTTCCTCTGCTCTACGATTCCATCGTGGAAGCAGCTGGAAAAGTCGGCCATCCGAACCCGGAAGACGCGAAGAACGGAAGGAACACGTTGCTGGATGCCTGGAAATTCTACGATCCGCATGGACCTCTTCCGGGAGACAAGTCCGTGCCTAAGATTTCCGATCCTGGATCTGGGAGCGACTTTCAGGTATGTCGTTTTTCAATATCCTGATTTCCAGTTCTTTTCAGAGATTTATCTCCTACGCCGGGGTTCCCGTGGCTGATCTCAAGATGATTTGCGCTCCGCAGTACACCTACATGCTCTACCACACGATGTACGAAACCCCGTGGCTCAACGAGAACCTCATCGACCCGTCGAGCCAAGTTTTTGCCGCTGTCGGTCAGATGTGGCTAGAATTGGGACGGAATCTCGCCGACAGCGTGATAATCCCCTTCAACGCTCATCACTACAGCACCGTTCTTCTGGATAACGTTCGTCAAATGGACGTGGTTCTCAGGAAAAGCGGAATTATCGACGCTCTCGGAGCCGACTTTTATAGTAGGAATCTGCGGCATTTGAGCGCCGCTTTAGAAGATTTCGGGAATGCGGCTGATGCGCTTCAGCACCTCGTGAACGTAAGCTGGAATTCAGTCCCAGATTCCAACCCTAAAAAGCTTATTTTCAGTCGATCCGAATAGGCGAACGAGGCGTCAACATCCGTCAGATTGAGCAGCTGAATTCCCGAATCCAAAACTTGGAACGCGCTTTCATCATCGACCAGGGAATCTACCCAGAGCGCTCTTTTTACCGCCACGTCGTCTTCACCTCCAGCACCATCAACTCCTACAGCGGGACCACTTTCGCTTTGATCATGGACCCGTTGGATCACTGGAACCAGGCGACGACCCCGGAAGACCGCGCACATTGGCTGGAGACTGTGAAGATGGGATTCACACGGCTACAGTATGCGATAGAGAGCGCCACGCTGATAATTAAGATTGATTACGGGTTCTGAGGAATTGCCTTGGAACGTTTTTTTGTACATAGACAGATGTGAACAAATGATTTTTGCCTTTGAAGAGATGTTCTTTCAGCTTTACAGAAGAGTATGTGATATCCGGTTATGAATAAACAGTTTGACATAATTGGGACTTGGCATCAAGAAGTGCAGGCTGCAGTTTGGGTCTTCTCCGGGATCGATCTGGGTACCCGACCGACCTCCACCGGTCACTCGGAGGGCGAGTGAAGGTCGGGGTGCCTGGCCATGTCTGGCAGACAAGTTGAGTCTCGTTTCGAGCTTCTGTAGACAGTCTTGTTGTCTAGATTCCCAATTCCAGTTTTGTTTGTCCTTAGACAAGTCCATTAGACATGTCTAGACAATGACCTTTCGGCCTTAAAAGCGACCCAGCCTCTCCTCCCGCTCCCCCGAACGCCATTTACGAGTGATTTGCGGATGCGAACCGGTCGATGAGCAGCGGAAGTCGTTGAAGATGAATGCGGAGAAGAAGACACAGTTATGCGCGGCCGAAGAAGGACGATCCGTGGACAGAACGGGCGAAGAGAAGAGCGCCGAGCCAACGAAGACCAACGAAGATCTGCCAAAGTCGCCGGCTTCCGGACTCGCCGCGAAGACCAAGACGACGCAGGAGACGAGGACTCAACTCGACTCCAAGAAGAAGGGGATTCAGAAGAAACGATCAAGGGTGAGTATGGTTTTTGAGGGTTTAGAGGTGAGATTCTGGTTCTTTGCAGAAGAAGTATGGCCGTTCGGCACCTCAGATGCTTCCAAGCGGCGCCCTGTTGATGAAGAAATTCGAAGTGGTCCGGATGATTGGCGGCGGAGGATTTGGGCAGATTTATGGAGCGCTGGATTTGGTGAGTTGGTTCAACGCCTTGGATCAATTATCTGAAGCCAAATTCGCAGGGTTTTATGAATTTTCACCGTCCATAATTTCAATCCCTTTTAGCGATGTTTTGGTAAAACTAAGAAGTTCGGTTAGGCCGCATTTGTCCTATTTTTGTTGCCGAGTTTCGCGCAATTTTTGTGCGATTGGCCGCCTCTCTTGAGGTCATCCGATTGCGCTCTGACTGTCACGCGTATTCGGTATTCCTGAGATTTGCATATTTCGGTTTCGCGACCATTTTTCGCCTTTCTCGATCTTATCCTTATCCTGAATTTCGTGTTTTTCCAGCACCGAGAACAACTGGTCGCCGTGAAAGTGGAACCATCCGAGCACGACCCAGGCCGGATGATCCTCGAACAGAAAGTCCTCTCCACCCTCAGCGGGAAGCCCTTCATTCCAAGCATCCTGGGAAGCGGCGTCTTCGAAGAGAAGTTCAACTTCATCGTCATGGAACTCCTCGGGAAGAACCTCTCAGAACTCCGCCGGCGCCAAAGCTCGCGACGCCTCTCCAAGGCCTCCGTCTTCCGCATCGGGCAACAGGCGACATCAGCCCTTCGGTCGCTGCACGAAGCCGGATTTATCCACCGCGACGTGAAGCCCTCCAACATGTGTATCGGGCTGCATACGAAGAATCGGCAGATCTTCCTCGTCGATTTCGGGATGTGCAGGCAGTTCCGGACTTTGAAGGGCGACAAGCGGCGACCGCGGCGAAACCCAGGATTTCGGGGCACGGTCAAGTACGCCTCATTGAACGTTCACGACTTGAAGGATCAGAACGTGTCCGACGACTTCATCAGCCTCTACTACGGCATGATCGAGCTTCTGACGGGATCGCTTCCTTGGCGTACTCGTCACGACGTCGCCGAAGTCGCTAACTGCAAACGGCAGATGAAGCTCGAAGATCTGAACTAGTGAGTAATACTTCTTGTGATCCTATAATCAGACCTTCTTTTCAGCGAGATGCCACCAGCGTTCCGGGAATTCTATCCACTCCTGATAGCGTTCGATCCGAAGAAGGATACGTTGTTGGATTATAACAAGATCATGGATATTTGCAAGGTGAGGGCTTGGATTTCATGAGATTCTGGCTATATCTGGTGGGTTCTTTAGAGATGTCTTCCGGAGGGAGTCGACGAGAAGGCACCTTACGACTGGGAGTCGTCGTCGAAGAAGCGTAAAAAGAAGAACGAGCCTTCGGTTAGCTGTGAAGCGGTGACGCAATAAACGGATTTTGGATGTTTCCCTGTTGGGTGCTTATGAAAGCAGGATCGATGGTAAATGCTGGCGCCGCAAGTTCTGGAAAGATCGCGAAAATTCCCGAACGGGCGAAACTAGCGTTTGAAATTCAAAATTTCAAATTTCGTGGGCTTCCGAAGCGAAAACCACCGAATTCCTTGTGGCTGCGTATCACACGAGGTTTGTGTCGACGTAAGGCGTAGGATCGCCGTCGGCGGCTCTTTTCGCGGATTTTAGCGCGACGTTTCTCGTGCGTGCCGTTGAATTTCCGAGCTGATTCTGATGTTTGCGTCCCATTTCAGGATGCAACCTCAACTCCAGACCAGCTCGGAGTTCTCGTGGAGACTCCCACACTCCCGGAACACGAAGGTAAGTGGCTCTCTTCCGCTTCCAAATTCTAATCTTCTTCATTTCAGGTCGTCCTCGGTCCGGGCGCCGAAGCCATCATCGTCGGCTCGGACCACGCGGCCCACCGACGCGACGGTGTCCCGGACTCCTACGCCGAGGACCACCCGGAACACCTCATCGCCGGCGACGTAAGTTCCTATCCTTTAGTTTCTGAGAGTGATCAGCTTCGTTCAGGTTCCCGTGCTCCAGAAGGACGTCGCGCGCCTCCGCTTCAAGTCGCGGATCGGGATGATGGGGATGGGACGAATCTTCATCCAGGACGTAAGTTGTTTTTAATGGTTATCTGAGGGGAGAGGGGATCTAAGAATAGGGACAGCTATCGAGGGATGGGAGACGGCTATCTAAGGCCGCGGATGGTTATCTTGTAGTGCTGAGGACGGCCATATAAGGATGGGTTACCTAGGGCTGAGGTCGATTATCTAGGGATAGAGGAGGTTATCTAGGTCAGAGGAATGCTATGTAGGACTGAGGAAGGTAATCTAGGCATGGGAAGACCTATCTAAAAGTGGGTTATGTTCTCCTTATCCATTTGCTGAGTCCTAAACTCTCGCTTTCCAGAAAGGAGGGATGTACTACCACTCCCACTGGATCTCCTTCTTCCGGCTCCTGTTCCCGACGTGCCGCGTCTCCGTCAACGGCCACCTCAGCGAAGGCCTCTGGGAGATGCACGACCTGCGGGAGTTCGACTCGGACGCGGATTTCATGGTAAGTCTTTACTTTGCTTAGGATTTGTACCGACTTCAGTCGTTCTAGGTATGCGTCATTGGCCTCCCACCCGAGATGACGTCGGCCGAATTCTCCACAACCGTCGAAGAAGCCCTGAAGACCCTCCGGAAGCCGCTGGGACTCAACTTCGGCAGCGCGAAGATGATCGGACTGGTCCCCCATCCGTACATCGAGAAAGTTTCGTAAGTTCATTTCCTTCCTTTTCGAGAGTAATTCTGAGTATTTCTAGGCGCGAAAGGATCCTCGAGGTGGCGCATCAGCAAATCTACGATCACCACCTCGACATCTCCATCAAAGGCGTCTCCGGGACCCACGTCAACGACTTCGAGATCGAAGTCGCCGGACCCTACAAGGACATCTCCCGCCTCCCGGAACTCATCAAGGCGAAGATCATGGACTGGACAATGAGAAGACCCTACGTAAGTTCATCCCACTTATACGGCTTGTCTAATCCTCTCTTCCAGATCGACGTCGACACCTCCTTCCTGCCGACGTTCCCGGGATTCGCCTGCGACACGTGCGGGTTCGAGCTTACCCTGCAGCGGCTCGCCTGCGGCCACTTCATCTGCCAGGAGTGCTGCACGGTCCTGGTAAGCAATTCATCAACTTTCAAGTTTTAACGTCCTGATTTTAGTTTGACCTCTGCATCACCGACCGCCATTTCCCGATCGAGTGCGGGGAATGTGGACAATCGCTGCAACTCAGATTCATCCTCCAGGTGAGCTAATCTCTTCTTTGACTTCTCTAAACTCTTATTTTAGTGGGCCCAGAGTAACCCAGGGACCATGGCACGACTCCTCCAGAGCTGCTATGAGGCGCACTTTCACGCACTCATCCGCGGCGTCGACTACGTCCGCTGCATATCGCCCGACTGCGTTGGCTTCTTCACGGTGAGTCCATTTGTTTCATTCCTTAACTCCCAAGTCCATTCGTAAGACCCAAATAACCTCTTCACATTCAGGAAAGAGAGCCGAAATACCAGCTCTGCACGGAATGCGACCAGGAACAGTGCGTCATGTGCGCAACGCCTCCGCACGGCGCTGTCTCCTGCCAAGAGCACCAAGAGCTCTTCGAAGCCCAAGAAGAGATGCAGATCCAGACGGGCGACCGGAGGCAGTACAAGAGCTGCCCATTCTGCTTCACCCCGATCTACAAGGACGGCGGCTGCCTCCACGTCTACTGCCCTCAGTGCCGGACGCACTTCTGCTGGATCTGCCAGCAGATCTTTTCTTCACCGCTAGCCGTCCACCGTCACCTCGTTTACAACCACTTCGCCGAGCTGCTTCTAGAAGACGAGGGACGAGTGTAGCGGAGAAGAGATGCAGATTAGATTATTTGTTACCTTGTCAATAGATTGCTTATTACTTACGTCAATAAAATTGATTGGTTTCAGTCTTGTCTCTTTTTGGGTTTGAAAATTCTTTGTCGGGCTTCAGAGGTTTCAGGCTTTCAGGTCTTGGGATGCGGGGCGCTGAAGGCAAAGACAGCCTCCAGCAGATGTCTGGCTTTAGGCTTGGGTCGCTTCTGGTCATGTCTGACAGACAGGTAGGGTGAAGGGGACCTGTGTCTGAGATTGCCATTCATTCCTTGGGCAGGGTCGGCTGGCGAGTGGTCGGGCTCGTCGACTACGGGGAGCACTAAAGGTGAGGATGGTTTCCGGCAGACAGGTTCCCAGACAAACCATGTCTGAAGTGAGCTCCGTAACTTCTGAGGCTTCCTGGCTTGGGTCCTTTCAAGCCTTGGCTGAAGAATTCGGAGGACGCGTGTCTGGAATTGTCATTCCCTGGGCAGAGCCAGCTGGCGAACGGTCGGGTGCGCCGACGGCTCTGAGACTCTCGGCAGCTTTTGGCTGCATCAGTTCCATGGACCCAGAGGCTCCCTAACCAATACCTCGAAGCAATGCTCCCCTAGCATTACTTCCCCCCATATAAGCCCCGATTTCCCCTACTTCAGCACCTTCTCCACTCTCTGGAATCTTCAAAATGAAATCAGCCCGATCTCTCCGCTCCTACGCCATTATGGCCCTCGCCACCCAGCCCGAAGAAGAGCAAGGCGCCCAGAAGATCCTCTGCGACAACTTCAAGACTTCTCATCTCCGCCTTCAACGCGTCTTCGACTTCCTCGATCTCCCCCTCCCTGAATCAGCCCTCCGTCTTCGCTACAACGGCACCGTGGACCTCGTGCCGACCTTGAGTTACGCAGCCAAAACGCCAGTGGAATTCCTGATTTTGGCGATCTACGCGGGCGCCGATGTGGACAAGAAACGGCTCTACTCGGAGCTCTCAGAAGCCGAAGCCCATCTGCTGCTTCGAACAGGAATCCAGCGAATAATGGCTGGTAATGACCAGCTCCTTCTGACCTCCATTAGAATCATATTAGGAGTTTCCCTCAACGCGACATCGGTGGCCATCAACTCGGTGATCCGCAAAGCTGTGGAACTCGAGAGCTTCTCGACCCTCAAGGATATTCTGGAAGGGTTGGAGGGAGTCACTCCCAAGATTGCGAAATCTCTCTTCGCTGATCTTCCCACTAAACCTTCAAAGAAAATCGAGAATCTCATCAGCTCGTTTGTTGAAAAGCACCAATAGAATCCTCATATCCAATTGTGCCCTAGTTTCTTGCAGATGTCCCCGGAATCTCACGTCGATTCTCCGTGTTTGGCTGGTCCAAAAGTCTGTGTTCAGATGTGGTTGATTCACAAAGTTTATGATTCATGGATCAAACATAACAATCACTCGACTTCTTAAATTCGCCAATGTTCTTAATTATCTCTTCTTGGATCCTCTTGTCATCATTCTCATCTCCTCCTTCCTCGTCCTTGAGCAGCGGAGTATCCGGCCTCAATCTGATGCACAGTTTCTGGCGCTCCTTAGAACTCGATGCGATCTTTCGGTCGTAGAATTCCAGCAATTTCGTTTTCGTTATTTTCGATTTCTTGTCCGTTTTCGCTACGTCTGAAACCGAGTCTGAGTAAAAGAACAACTTAGAAATAACCCACTCTTCTCCTTCAAATGCTCCGGAAACCTGAATTCAGGCAGAACTGGCCAGAATGACAGCTTATCTTCAGTGTAGAACGGTGTCAAGCTGTTAGCCGAAGAATAGACCTTGGTATCGTATTCATCCTGGGTCATGGCCTCAAGCTGATCCTAAAAACGTGGTCTGTTTAGAGTATAAAGAATACTAGAATCTAACTCTGAACGTGGATAAGAACGCTTCGATCCTCGACTCCACAAACTTCGGATTGTAGCCGCCTTGCACGATGATGATCAGTCCTTGGGTGCCTCCAGTCACATGTATGCAAGAAAAAGTCGCGTATCCCAGTTGCTCCTGGGTGCGCAAAGTGTGAAAGGTGGGATTTCTGAGAATATTTGCTAAAATGAGAAGATTGGACCAATCTTCTCTTTCGCACTGAAGGTAGAAGAGGACGCAGGATTGTGTTATATTCAGTCTTTTGTGCTCAAACACCAAAGGTGTTCCTTCTTGAATCTTCAAGAACTGATTCTTGGGTGCTTCCTGGTCCCGCAAGTTTCGCAATCCCTTGCCTTTGTCTTTCAGTGTTTTCATCAAATTTTCCACCATTTTTGAGGCATCCTCTCGGGTCGAATTCCCCAAAACGGAGACTTCCAAGAAAAAGACGTTCCACAATCGTGAGGCAAACATCTGAAGCTGTGGAAGTGGTGGATTCACGGCGAAAGCATCTCGCTCGTTCCAGTGTTTCTTGTGCAGAATCTCGTTTAGGAAGAGCTGCACTTGATCATACGGATGGTAGCAAGTGGAGGTCTCAAGCGGTTTTTTTCTAGGCCTGAACTCGACCAGCTGGTGGAAGATGTTCTTGACGAACACGACAAGTTGGCGATCGAAGCCTTTGAAGTAGAAAGTGAAACCACGCATGGTGGTTCTTGAGGAATATATGATTCCGGCCAGCTTTGCGTTGTAAAGATCTTGCTCGATAGCAAGCTGAAAATTAGACCCAGATTGAGTGTTATCCGGCTGAAGGAACGTACCTCGAAACACTGCCTGAAACCTTCGGCTGCGCGGAAATATTTGATGTCTTCACAGAGAGTTGGGAGGACGAGGGAGATCCCTATTTCGAGTTTTGGATTCTCTGGGTCGCAAACTTGTTGGTGTTGGACGCGGACAAATTTGTCTTCTCTAATCGTGGTGAGTTCAGACCTACAAAGCGTCATCTAAGACACAGTCGCTCTCATCAGTAACTCACGTTTGCTTTTGAATCTTTGAAAAGCTGGATAAGTCAGGGAGAAAAGGGTCATTCCAAGCTGCCAAATCGAGTGCGGATCTGTCATAGCTCGACGTGACGCTTCAAGTGTTTCTGGAGCCAGTTTCGTCTTGCTGTACATGAATCCATAAGACTCCTCGCGGAACGGAAGATTTTCTGTCTTCGAGCCGGATTCAGATTTCGGGGAGATCACGAAACAGTTCATGTTGTCAGGATGGAGTTGATCCAAGACTCTACGGATTGCTACAGGGTCAAATTCATGGGTGAAACCCATTTTGACGATGTCATCAAAAGGCACTTCTCCTAGGGATTCAGCTAATTCTTTAGCCTTGTCGCAGCTTGGAATCTTCTCGCTAGGGAACAGATTCTCCAACTCACTCGAGGTGGCCATTTCCTTCTGTTTCCACTCTTGGACTCCTGCACGCTTCAAGTGGCCAATGTAGCTGAAGACCAGTTCGACAATTTGAGAGACTTTTTGAAGTCCGCTTTTCGTTAGTTTCAGGGAAATTACAAGCAACCCGAACCCACGTGCAGCTGAGTGGCTTGCCTCGAATTCTGAGGCCAATTCTTTGTTTTTGAGATGCGAAGAAAGAGAGCCTTGCAAAGGAGAGTTTAAGAGTTGGACTAAATAAGATCAGGTTTTGCTGAGTGGCAAATTGGCTGACCTACCCACGTAGTTCACCGGCTTCGTTGCCCAGGATTCTCCGAAGTCATCAATTGGAAATTCGATCGAAACCCGCCGAGAGTTGTGAATCGATATGAAATCGACGCGGTATCCCAAATCATCTGATCCATAGGGACAGTTCCAGGTCTTCGTTTCCAAGTTCTTATTTGGGATCTTGTGGAAATTGATGGAATTGAGCATTTTTTCCATTTTGTCCAAAGGCTTTCTGTCGATTACGCAGAGGGTCATCCTGAAAACCGAACATGAGATACTCCAGGTTGTGGCTTACTTACAAGTTAGCTGAGTAGTGAGCGTTGTGGAACGTTTCCAAAGCGTTCCTCAGCGACTTCCCAGGAACTGATTTCAGCGTTTTGCAGTTTCCCGTGCTGAACTTTTTGAAATCGTGTCCTTCTTTGAATAAAGAACTTCTGAGAGAGCACATTTTATAGTAATCATTGCTGAAATTCATCTGGAACTCCGAATCCACCGCTTTCACCTCTCGCTCCACAAGGCTTTCAGTGAACACAGGCGCCACAAAGCTCTGGACAAATCGGTCCAACGCTTCCTAGAAGTAGCGGCTAAAGGATGGTTTCTAGAACGCGCTGTACCTCAAAACAGTCTGATAAAATCTGGAAGAGATAAGATGTCCTGTCTCCCCACGTTCTTGCATTACGGTATCCGCCGTTTCTTAGAATGAAGTCGGCGTATTCTCCTTCAGTCGGGTATTTTTGTGACACAGCTGCAAACACCATGTGCTCGCAAAAGTGAGCGAGGCCTTGGTGGCTTATTGGGTCCATCGACGAGCCTAATAACGAGAAATTAGGATGAGAAGGTTGGAGAAGAAACCGACCAACTTTGATGCTCAACGCAGCTGCACTTTTTTCAACTTTAGGGTCAGAAACAAGGAGGACTCTGAGGCCATTGGAGAGTTCGATTCCGCGGTACTAAAAGGACAATTGGAGTCATGATTGTAGAATGTATGTAAAGGAAGAACTTACTTTTCGCTTATCGTAAGGATGCTTCCATATGTCGTCAGTACGGAGAACGACTTGGTTGGGAGCTGGTTCCATATTTGCTTGATGAAACCCAATAGAGCTGAATTCGAATATTAAATGACATTTTAGAAGCGATGCCACGTTTATGCAAAGCTTCACTTACGGAAAGCATTCTTAGAGCCTTGCTGTCTTGCTGGTCAAAGCAGCTGTTGTCGTTGTGAGGAGAATCACAATTCGGCATGATTCGGCGATTCTGCAACGTCGTTGTCTGTCGTGGTCACAGGTCGTTGAGAGGCAATTGTGGGTGTTGATCTCGTGGTGGATGGACTCACCCGAAGGGTTTCCCACCGGCTTGGGACGCGTTGGGACGGAGGAGCAGTTGAGCTAGGGAACGGAGCCATCATCGGAGCCGACGGAGCCGATTCGGTTTTGACAACTGGAAACAGCTAGAAATAATGAGGATTCCGGCTCGAAGAATGTGGAAGCGAAGTGATTCTAATGGTAATAGATTGAGTTCGGTTCGTTTCGAGATCAATCGTAAAAGTCAGATGACGAAACTGCGGTTTGCGAAGAAATGAATTTATTTCGGCTTATGGGTTCAAGATGGTTCAAGATCTCAAATAGTTCAAGATGCTGGGGCTCTCAAATATATTCCCCACTGGACTTCTTGAACTCTTCCACATTCTCAATCAGCTGTTCATGAACCCTTTCGTTGTTGTTCTCATCTCCTCCTTCCTCGTCTTCGAGCAGCGGCGAACCCGGTCTCATGCGAATGCAGAGATTCTGGCGCTCCTTTGAATTCGGCGCGATCTTTCGGTCGTAAAGTTCCAGCAATTCGGCTTTTGTCGTCTTCAAGATTTGGTTTACTTTTGCCGCTTCTAAAAGCAAATTTCTTTACCAGAACAACTCATAAACGACTCACTCTTCTCCTTAAAATATTCCGGAAACTTGAATCCCGGAAGATCTGACCAGAATGACCACATGCCTTGGTACAACGGCACCTTTTTTGTTTTAAGTTGTTTGCCGCACATT
>KN167081.1:0-49804 GCA_000757745.1 Steinernema scapterisci
CCCATAGAAAGGTCCTCTGTCTGAACGCGGCCACCAACCCAGACGTTATTTTTTTGAAACACACTGTAAAGATGTCATTAGTGGACACATCTGAGGCACCGGACGGTCGGGTCGTTCAATCGTTCTTCGCATCCCTTCAACCTGTTGAACCCTACGAACGACCACATTTCCGCGATTGAAATAAACTCCAATTTAATCTTTTCAAACAACCAACAACAATAAATCTTCACATAACAACCCAACAACACACCCTTCTTCTTCCTCCCTCACACCCAGTACTGACCCTCTTTTAACTTGGTCCGATTCCTCTGCGACTCGTGGTGCTGAGTCGGAGTTCTCGGTTGCGACGCCGACCTCCCGATGGAGTTGAGCTGCTTCCTGAACGTTACCGACGACGCGGCGACGTTCGAGGGCGCTGTGCCCAACGGCGTCACTTTGCACGCTGGCGGCTGAGGTTCGAAAGACGACGTCGTTGCCGGGTGCGAGAACTTTGCCTTCATCTGAGGCGTCTTCGCCCCGAGGCTTTCGGCTCTGTGGCGTCCGATCGTGGCATAAACCGTGTTGTCCAGGAGGTTCGTTCCATCCATGCGAGCTTTCATAGCGCCGCTGATCGAAACCTCCGAGGGTTTCTTTGTGGGCGGAGGCTCGTTCCCGTCGTCGGAATCCTTAGAACTCCGACGTCGACAGCAGAAGAGAACGAAGAGGGTCACAGCGAGGACGCCGAGCAAAGCCCCGATGGGAACCATTGGGTTCAGAGGTCCGGTTTCGGAGTGAGAAACCGGGGGCTGATTCACGGATGGGGGGTGCTCCGTAGGGTCGGGATGGGGTCGACCTCGAGGGACGATGGTTTCCGACCCTGGGCTCGGCGCCTTTACCTCGATGACAAATTTGAGCCGTGCGGGCTGCAGAGAATCGCTTCTGAACTCCAAGAGGGTTTCATCGGTCTTGTCTTCTTCCACGTGGCTGGCTTGATAAAGTAGGCGACGTTTCACGATGTCCGAAAACGTGAAAAAGTTCACGGGAACGTTGGGGTTGTCCGCGTAGAAGAAGCGGCCGAATTCGGGAGGATCGATTACCAGAAATCGAGGCGCTGTTCCCTAAAACCACGTTCATAAATGAAGAACTGACGATCTCGAACTAACCTCAAAGGCCGTCGCGTTCAGATGGGAAATTGTGACCAGCATTGGTTTTCCATCATCCGCCACTAGCTTCTGAGTTTGTATCGCAGGCAGAACGCGGATGTAGGAGGTGCTTTCGATAGATTCGTTATTCCCATTCCCCAATGAGAATTCAAACGAGTCCTGGAACAAAAAGGTGATTCTTTGGCGTCCAATAGGAACCTCACCTGATAAGCATTCATGTTCAGCTGGGCGTAAAGAACCTCGCCGTCGTCGATGTTCTTCTGAGTAAACGTTTTAGCCTCTTTTTCTCCAGCCACCCAGTAAAACGTTCCGTTCTCGGGTCCACGGGTCACGTTGTAGATCACGAGGGAGCGATCGCCGTTCGTATTAGAGCCGAGGTGACCTCTTAAAAACGGTTAATTCGAATACGAATCTCAGAAAAAGGACTCACCTGTTCAGCACTATGTAAGTTTTCCCCTGGACATAAGCAATCACGGAGTGATTGACTAGGGAGAGCGATAGAGGCTGAATCCTGACCGGAAGCGCTCGAGTGTTTCCCTCGATGGAGAACACGAGGACGTCAAAATCATCAAATCCTCCAAATTCGTCGTTTCGATGGACTAATTCCACGCGTCCTTTGTTGACGTCGGCCTGGGTGAAGTGTCGGATAGCCTCAGCCGAGCCCGTGAAACGGACTTCAATCCCATTGGAACCATCCTGGACCAGTGTATACTCAATCTCCGACGGCTTCTTCGCGGAATGGACCGTTTGGAAAACAGTTCCATCGAGAACAAGTCGGCCGCCGCTGACGACTTTGATGGATTTCGGGAATTCTTCGATTTGGACCGATGGAGAAGCATTGCGGTCGACAGAGATCGCCAGAGGAATCCGGAGTCGATCTGTTTTCCGTTTGGAGTTCTGCTTGGGGTAAACGTGGAGAAGAACCGAGTCGTCGACGCCTTTGTTGTGGTAGATTAGGTGTCGACCAGAGTGGAGTTGGTCCGCGGTAAGCACCGCAGCCCGCGAGGGAGCCATGCGTTCGAGGGATCCGCTTCGAGGAGTACGGTAGATGTCCACAAGAAGCGAATCTTGAAGCGCATTTTCCAGAGAAGCGAGGTCGATGTGTGACTGATTTATGGCCACACTTCCGCCTGAAACAAGACTCGGTAAATGGAAGCTGGAATGCACACTTAATACCTGGACCAACGACAATATTCTTCGTGGTGACAAATCGCATCAACTTTTGATGTTGCAGAGCGGCGTAGGAGATCATAATCCGAAACCGAAATTCTTCGTTGATAGGCTCGGACTGGTTTGAGTTGACCACAAAGTGGAAGTAGTCCTTCGTGGACCAGCCACGAAGAATTCCGTTCTGGACGTATTCGATCCGATGCGCGTTGATGTCCGCCTGGGTGAAACTGGTGACCGGAGCGACCGAAGATACGGCGTTGTTGAGGACAATGCCATGCTTCGGAGGCCGCTGGATACGGTAGATGACGTTTTCGGGAGGAACCTAAGCAGGAAATTGGAAAGTGACCCTTGGAAACTGAACCTACCTGTGGCAGATTGACCTTCAGTGAATCGACGCCAATGATCGCTCGTTCGCCAGGCGCCACGAAAAGGCGATTGTTCGCTTCAACGGCGACGGCGACTTTTCGCGAGGATTCCACAGCAAACCACTCGGGTCCGATCTGGAACTTCCCGTCCGACACAAGGAAGGAAAATCCCCCGGAGCGCGAGCAGCTGTTTGCACACATGAAATAAATCTCGCGATCGTCAATTTCTTTTTGGGTGAAATTGACGATCGCACGCCGCAACTCGGAGCGCTTGGCCACAAATCCGTTCAGGGGATTCGACACCAAAATCACCAGCTGATAGGAGGGAGTGTCGGAATCTTGGACTGATAGGAACTGGTTGCTGAGGAGAGTTCCGTTGACGTTGTTCCACAGTCGCAGGACTTCGTTCCGGACGAGTTCGGGACCTTAATACAAATGTTCAGAAGTAGAAGAGGGAGGATAAATCTTACCATGGACATTAGTTTGCATGATCTGCACGTATATCTGAGATTCTGTGGAGCACCGTTCTCCAACGCATGCCTTAACAGTGATTTGATCCACGTTCGGACCAGCGGCGTTGGTTCCCCCGTGAACGTAGAACATTCGGCCAGCGACAACATCGTCGTATCCAAATGAATCTACCGTATCCTCGTGGTCGCCGTCGGCGCGCACGACTTTCCCGGATTTTGGCATCTTCCGAACGAAGATTCGGACGTTTTGTTTCTGCGGGGAAACGACATTGCGGATCGCCTTCGTGTCGATAGTAGTGTTGGATCCCCACTCCACGGAGATATTGGCCGTTTTGAAATCGATCTAAAGTCGGAATTTAGCGGTTTCAACAATATTATCTCCCTACTTCATCATCGACGAGGTGAATATTCAAGCTAAACGGTCCAATCGCTGTTAGGCCATTGGTTATGTTGAACGTGAAAAAGTCCGAATCGGGTTTCTTTGCAGTGGGGAGATACTGGAGAAGACCCCGATCGATGTCCTTTTGGGTGAAGTGGCGCACAAAGTAGCTGGAGGGAGAAATCGCCACGTTGGCTCGTTTCTCTCCTTAGCAAAGATCATGAGTATCTAAGCAATAAATCACCGAATCTTACCATGAAGTTCTTCTAAAAGCAGGCTTCCTTTGGTCGGCTGCGTGATCACTTTATAGGTTACGGTAGTGCCGTTTGTGTTGCTCGAGGTGGACAGCGTCGAAGAGGAGATCTGTGCGATTCCAGAGGAGAGCGGCACCCGCAGAGTGTTCATGGTCGTGACTTCGAGGCCGAACACCGTATCCGCATTTGTGATCTCCACGTTCCCAGAGATCGATCTGTCGGCAACACGAATCAGAAGCCGTTCAATTCCTTCTTTTCCTTCGACCGAATACGAGAGTGAACCCGAATCGATATCCTAAAGTGGTTTCTTAGAGCTGTTCCAAAACTATTAGCCTACCTTTTGAGTAAACGAGTTTGCCACAATCATGGTTCCATCTACCAAGGACATGAAATTGGATCCATCGACCACTGTGAAGAAAATATCCGAATTGTCGACGTCGAGATTTGTGGCCACGGAAAGGTTCGCATTGCCCACGGAAACCCAGCTCCCCGACTTCGGTTGCGGGAGCAGGATTCGGTTCTTCTCCAGGCGAACGAACGGCGCTCCTGTGTGGACTTCGAGTTCCGAACGCACGTTGTGCTTCCCGTCGCTCACCACGTAGCTGAATAATCTCTATCATCCTAATTTCCAAAAGTTTATAATATACCTCAACTTAATAATTTCTTTGGTGCCTGTGTGCCTTATCACGAGTTTCTGTTCTGCCAAATCACGCTCGCTGAAGTTTCTCACGGGAACTTGAGGGATCTCTTGAGTCAGAATCGAAACTTCGCGGAAGATGTCGTCAAAGGAGAACTGGAGTGGTTCGCTGTCCAGATCGCGATCAGCCCAGGGCAGTAAATAAGGATAAAGAACCCTGTCTCCGCGTTCTACCAAGTAAATTCGGTTTGATCCTGAAAAAAATGACTGCATATAATTCTAGAAGATCAATTACCTTTCAAGTAAGGAGGATTGTCGTTCTCCAGAACCACGTTCACCGTCATCCAAAAAGGTATCCGCGAGTTTCCACGGTAGACGGACTCGCCAACAAGGTAGAACTTGTCCATGCGACTTTCGCCGCCGTCGTGCTCGTAGAAGAGTCGTCCGTTGGTGATATCCGAGGTGGAGAAGTTCTTCCCCAAGTCCAGTTCGATTCGAGCGCCGAGTTCATTGGTCAGGACAAGGTTTCCGTAGCTGGGAAGGGCGCCAATCGTGAACAGGAAATTGCTGTCGTCAGGAGTTTCCAGGAGAAGAGAATGGTTCGTGATCTGAAGAAATATAGCACTTAGACTTTGATTACTTAATCACACAAACCGCTATCTTTTGGCCTTCGTGCACAATCACAGTTCTATTTATGAGCTGGATGGATCCGACTCCAGGCACAAACGTGATTTCGAAGCGGACCAGTTCCGAGGTGATCGCTGGAGTGACCAAGCGAAAAGTAAAATAGTCGTTGACCACGGAATATTGGACGAAGTGGAGTTTGTAGTTGATGAGTCCCTCGTCGATGTGCTGAAACGTTGACGTTGATGAAGCAAAACCTTGAGAAACCCGTTACCTGCTGAGTGAAATTCGACGAAACGCCGATTCTCCGCTTGCGATTAGATTCGAGCTTCCTTGATAGGATTCCATACTTCGGAGGCTCGACGACGTGGTATACGAGATCCGGCGGAGAGAAACTCCGAGGAAATGTCCACGCGAAAAGATTATCGCGATGAAGCGTTTTCTCTTCGGTATTGTTAAGGAGAAAAGCTTCGCGGTTGAAGATTTTGACGTTGACTGCGATGAAATTGATGTTGAAGGTGTGGATCCGAGAGGAAACGTTCGCCGATGAGACCTGAAACAAGATTGATGAGTTGGTCATTGTGCTTCTGAGAACCCCACCTGGAAACTGAAACTGTCCGTCCTTGGCCTCAGATCGTTGGCATGTCGATACCGTAGCCTGTTCTGGTCGATGAAGCTCTGGGTGAACGTGGCACAAACGTGCGCATCGCCAACAGAATCCACGCATTCCACGACTCCGAATTCCGGCTGGGCGACGATCGAATACGTCAGCGGCATCTCGATCAGGTTCGAGTAGAACGAGAGATTCGCGGCCGAAATTGTCGCCGAGGAACGATGGAGCAGCCGGAGACCCGTGTTGGTCCGGAGGTGGATTTCCACCGGAACTGATGTAAATTCCAGCGTCAGCGAAGTAGATTCCGCGACACCGTCGCTGGCGCGGAGCACCAATCGCTCCATCGTCCTCGAGCCGCCATCGTGCACCACGCGAATCTCGTTCTTCAGCATCTGCGCGAAGGAGAAACTGTGGATCTTCTGGCCGGAAGCGTCTTCGAGGTGGACGCCGTCGCTTTCCAGGACGGAGATCAGCACTGATCCGGGCTCGTTGTCCACGTCCCAAACGGTCAGCAGGTCTTCGTTCATCCATCGCCTAGAATTCCACCTTTACATACTTATATTCTTTCCCGACTCCAGTAAACCACAAACCAGCGACTTCAAGCAGACTTCCGATGAATCATTCAAAACACTTTTGAATTTTAAACCACCTTCTAGCATAACCAATTACAGCTAATTACATCCATATTGCAGAAGTAAAGCCGAAAAGAACTCACTTTGCCTTATTCGCCATCTGGATCACACGTCCTAAGGATCCATATTTCAGCTGAGGGGCGTCGTTCTTCGTGGAGATCGAAATTGGAATTGTGTAGACTTTCGTTTTGAGTTCGGGAAAACTGATCGCCGACGACTTGATTTCAAGCTGAAAGAAGGAAAGGGTTAAATAGGATTAATGACTTAAGCAATAACCTGGAAGTCGAAGGAATCTTCGTGGGTTTCGCTGCCATCGTGCGCATAAAAGAGGCGCTTGAAGATGATCTGGTCGTAGTTGAACTCGCGGACTTCGGATCCGTTGACCAGCAGGTCGCCGTATTGAGGCGGGTCGACGACGCGGAAAATGATGTCCGAGTTGGCGATGCGGAAGCGATTGTGCTCCGGGAAGATGTAGACGTTGCGCCACTGGATCGCCACGCGGCCGCCCTCCTCTACGACCACGGGCTCGCCGAGATAGAGTGGCTGGATGCCCGTGGGAGATTCGGAGAGCGGCACGTCCGCTTGGGGCGACGATTCGCCATCGTCGACGCCTCTGAAACGTGTTTGAAATTAGGATTTGAAGTTAGCAGACAATATTCAAAAGCGTTACAATTCTTAAAGTACGTTTGAAAGGAAACTAGACACTCATTTCCAGACAGACTGTCTAGAGCGCGAATCATTCGGACTCATTTGCGCGCAGCGGAGCCCTAGCGAGCGGTCGGCCTTCAGAAACCAACGCCACGCGACCGATCAAGAAGAAGTGGAACGAAGCCGAGTGGAAGCAAGCATCGGTTTTCCCACCGCGAGATCCGTGAATGGAGCTTCTTACATTAATCGCAAACAATCAAATCGGAATTTCTTTGCTTGTTCCCGAATTCCATCCAATCAAGATTCCCGGAAAACTCCATAAATCACCAACTGTTCCCCTCCAGCGACTTCAAAACAAAGTGTCAAAACTCTCATTATCCAGCAATTATCAACGTCTCAAGCGCGCTTTTCGAAATCCCGAATTTCCACACTTTTTGCGCATTGCGGCTATCTCCGAACGTGATTTGTAAACCGCAATCGGGGTCGTTCGGAGTAACTTTCGGTGCTAATTGGCCTCCTAATTGCACATCGTAAACACCACATGTCTTCGGCGGCGGAGGGCGTAAAGGAATCCACGGGCGACCAACCTGCACCAGCGCTGGAGAAGAACTTTGGAGCCGAGGCGGATGTCGCGGACGCATCCGGTGAAGAGTTGGTTTGGGTCGACGTTGTCCGGGCCCACGAGAAGCTCTGAAACAGGTTACTGTACAAGGATATGTCGTGAGCTGGACTCGTTTGGGATAAAAAGGGGCGCCGGAGTCGCCGCCGAGGCGAGCGGAAGGCGACGACATTAATCTCCCAGGAATATTTGTTTATTTGAAGAAGGATTCGGGCGGAGCTCGACGCCGAGCGCGATAAAGAAACAAACCTAGATTGATTAACTGCGGCCCTTCCGACGATGACTGATTGCGGAATAGTAAGGCGATCTCGACTCGCGAGTGCGATCAGCGGTCGATTGGGGCCATTTGGTCAGATTTGTTAAACACAACTTCCGCGGGGAGAATTGCAACAAGCAAGGACTCACCGTTCAAGTGGTGAGAGGCACAGAAGGACGGAGAGGAGATCAGGCTTGCGTGGTCGTTGACGTGGATCTGGAGCGCAGCATCTGTGACACACTTGAGGTGGAAGCGGAAGACGGTGTCTTCGTCGTCCTGGGAGCGCGTGAAGATCGGGATTTGGTCCACGAGGATATGGCGATAGGCGAAGACGAAGGAGAGATTCCGGTTGCCGGAAAGGAGCACGAAGGGGAGAACGTCGTGCCGGGCCTCGAAGGAGAGGTCCACGACAAACTGGAGCGCAACGACGGCGAGCGAGGCGGAGAGCGGCAGGAGCGCCGGCGCCACCATCAGAAGCCGAGGCGCCCCGGGAACCCGGAAAAGAGGAGGCGAGAGGAGGAGGCACGGATCACGCGAGCTCGGGAATCTCGATGGGTAGAGGCCAGCGGGGCCAGGAGAAGCCTCCCGAAGAAGATGTTTTCGTTGGAGGTGCGAAGGCGCCCCTTCGGGAACTCCTCATTAATTTAATACCGACAAATGAACTTCCAGCGAATAAATAACGACCGACTATCGTGTCCCAGCGAACTGCCTGCCAAAGGGCCCCTGGGCCAGTTGCAATAGATGATGCTAAACCCTCCCGCGGGCAGCAATTGTTCGTTCCTGGGGGGAGAGTCCTCGAGGAGTCCGAGCCCTCGGCTGACGGCAAAAACCACCCGCCGCCATATGACGGGCAGCAGGAGGATCGCCGACAACTTTCATATTCCACCCGGGCGCCATTAATGCGGATTGAGATTGGGTGCGCTTCCAGGTTCTGATTGGAACCACTTTGAAAGCGGGCCGCCACAAGAGTGATTTCGTGGCTTTTCTTAATCTCGTTGATCTGAACAACTTTTACATACCCACAAATAGCAATCTTCAATCTATAATGTAGGATACTGTAGGTCGCCACCGAAAAGCTTTATTTAAATTAAAGACCCGTTACTGGGATAAATTATATGATACAAACACATTGTCCTGGGTAGTGTCCTTACTCCTCTTGCGTGTACAAACTGGGAGTGAACACGATATCTCTCTCAATGGCCGCGATGGTTTGCTCCATCTTCTCGGCCAAGAACGTGTTTCCAATCAGCTTCGCGGCGCCTCGGATGTCCTTGCTGATTTCGTGGATTCGCTGAACGCATCTCACGATGATTCCTTCCTGGGCTTCGCTGTGCCTCATGATGATCGGGAAGTCCTAGAAAAACTCGCAAATGAAGAAAAGCTAAGAATTGCAGGCTTACAGTTCCCTTGGCCCACTCGTAAACGACGTCCATAAGATCGAAGTGGAGCTCGTCGAAATCTTCTCCGTGGCTCAAACCAGCTTCTCGTCGAACTTGGCAAATCTTCATCATGATACTCTCGGCGTCCTCTTTCAGTTCCGTGATGAGCGAGTAGTCCAGATCGGGGAAAGGATCGGCCTTCTGCATCGACTTGAATTGCGTGACGCAAGCCGATAGAATGCAAGCGATCTCGGCGGCAGTTCGGTGCGCAAACTTGTTTTCCAAGATAAGTTCGGTGATGAACAGTTCCTATAAGCACATGGTCTTACTCAAACTATCCTCAACTCCAAAGCTAACCATGGTGTTGATCTCCCCAGCAACTCTTCCTTTGAGCTGGACGACGTTGTTGCAAGAAATGAAGTTCAGCGCTCGAAGCACCTGCAAAAGAAGCGCTTAGGAATGAAAAATGAGTGCTTAGGAGCATACGTTGATCTTCTTGTCGTAGTCATTAATTAAGATGAGATTATTTTCCGACATCTGGAAAACAACGTTATGATGCTCGCTCTTAATCGCAGCAGCCTGGCACGCGTGTTCGATCTGAAGTTTGTATAAATCAAAGGTTGTTGAGGAGAGGAGTGCGGCATACGTGCTTCTGCATAAACGCACAAGTCCTGAATCCTTGACGCCTCTCGTCAGTTACATTTTGGCGTTTCTTGGCCATGATCTCGATCTGTTCGAAGCCCTCGAGATCCGTGACGTGGATATCTCTTCCAAGAAGGAGGACCTGAGGCGGATTGCGCATCAAACTCGCCAGCTTGCTGACGACTTTCGAAACGTTGCGTTCCATGATTCGTGGCCTAAAAATGGGTATTTAGTAAAATAAAGTATAGTTTTCTTAAACTTACTTGAATGAAACGTAGTTGCACATCTGGCGATAGTCGTCGTAGATTCCCTTTACGTCGATCTGTTTGACGTTGGCTTGGCATACGGCCACCAGAGCCGACGGATCCGCGTCCTCCACGAGATAGTAACTGGATTCGGACACCTCGAATGACTCCGATAGGGCTTCGGGACCGTAGTTCATAGCCTGAATCAGAATCTGCGTGTTCACTACGGCTTCTTGCTCTTCTCTGGACAGCCTCATGAACTTCTCTCGCAAATCCTTAGCGGTGGTCTTGACTTTAGCGTCAGCCGGCGCGAGGAAATTGATCAGAGGCTTTCCAGTGTCACTGGTGTGAACTTTAAGAATCACGGCGATTCTGCCGTAAAGTTCCAGAGGTCCGTAGTTCACAATGGCAACGCGGCCTGACGTCAGGTATTTGGCCATACCAGCGCTTCGAGCGACCGTAGGGAAGACCAAGGAGCGTGTTTTGATGTAGCTGTCCATGTCTTCGACGTAGGTGGTGATGGAGGGCTGCTTGGAGTCAGCAGGATAGCACGCACGGCACTCGACCACATCCATCAATTGCAATCTGTTCATCAGCTGAATATTCACGATTAGATTTTGTTCAACCTGGAAGAACTCACTTGGTTCAGCTTTTCTTGCCTGGAACCGCTTAAGCGGAGAGAAACGTTTTCGACGTAAGATCTCTGGAGCATATCTTCGATCCTAAGATGGTTCACTCGGAGCAAGTTTAGGATCATGTGATACGTGACCCGGAAACTCGATTTCAGGCTCACAGGTTTGCCCATCAGCATAGAACGAAGGTCGAGTTGGTTCGGGGCATCGCGGCACAGGATCACCACTGTTCCAGTAGCGTCGAGTCCTCGACGGCCAGCGCGGCCTGCCATCTTAAATCAGAAAACTTAGAAGAGAACAGAATATATAACAAACCTGGATGTATTCGGTGGCGTTCAGAACACGTCGAGATTTTCCGTCGTGCTTGGAGATGCTGTCGAAGACCACAGTTCGGGCTGGCATGTTCACACCCATAGCGAAGGTTTCGGTGGCGAACAGAACCTTGATAAGTCCGTCTTGGAACAAACGTTCGACGGTTTCCTTGAGGCACGGA
The DNA here is from genome assembly GCA_000757745.1 of Steinernema scapterisci. Classification (NCBI taxonomy): domain Eukaryota; kingdom Metazoa; phylum Nematoda; class Chromadorea; order Rhabditida; family Steinernematidae; genus Steinernema; species Steinernema scapterisci. Next base: position 11,201 of record KN167081.1, read on the forward strand.
AGGACGCCGCTGTGGTGGAGTCCGAATCCTCGGCTGCACAGCTCTCGCATCTGCATGACCTGGGGCAACTCCTTATCGTTGCCACGCAGCCGGTCGATGCAGTGGGAGAAGAACTTGTGGATCTCTCCCTTTTCGCGCCGGCTCGTCAGATCCATGGATCGGAGCATCATGGCGTAGTCGTTGCAACGCTGCCGGGAGAACACGAAAGCCACCATCGGGAGCATATCGCGCTCAAGGAAGTGGCGGATAACGTTGGTGTACAGGTTGCGTTCCATCGTGGGGGAAGAACGCATCGCCTTCGGGCGCATTCCACCTCCACCTCCGCTCTGGTTGAAGACTCTTTGGCCATTTCCGCCACTCTGGCTGAAGTTTCTCTGGCCACCACCTCCTCCGCTGTTCCCGAAACGAGGATTGCCTCCACGTTGTTGATTATTGCGGGGTTGGTTGAAGCTGCCTCCAAATCCTCCTTGGTTTCCTCCCTGAGAACTTCCAGGAGGCTTGAACACCTTTCGGTTTTGAATGGCCGTGTTGGCATCCATGAACCTGCATAAGATCGCAGGTGAATCCATACTCCAAAATGATCTTACCCAGATTCGAGAAAAACTCCATTGGAATCCAAAATTTTAAAAATGTTGTCGCGAGTTTTCTGGTTCTGACCCGTGTAGAGGTAGTGCTCCAAGGGAACCGGACGCTTAGCGGTTTGGATAACGTAGATGTTCCTGTTCTTCACGCGTCCGACCCAATCTGCGAATTCAACGCAGTTTGGAGCTGTTGCGGAGAGCATCACGATCTTCACGTCGGCCGGAAGCATGATGATGATCTCCTCCCACACATAGCCTCTCTGAAATTAAGCTCTTAGGCTTTCATCTTTAAAGAATATTCATACCTCGTCATCGTTGATGTAGTGGACTTCGTCAAAAATGACCCATTCCAGCTCGCGGATCGCTTCGGAACCGTTGTACAGCATTGATCTTAAGCAAGCAACATCATTGTTTGACAATATAACAAAGCCAAGTACCTCAGAATCTCTGTGGTCATGACGACACAGGAAGCCTTGGTGTTGATCTGAATATCTCCAGTGACCAGCCCGACGTCTTTGAATTGCGATCGCAACTCGTGGAATTTCTGGTTCGATAAAGCCTTGATAGGAGATGTGTAGATGGCTCTTGAATGGAAAACTTGAGTGCGCGTCGGAAAGGATTAAAGCTTACCTCTTCATCTCAGCCATACTCATAGCCACGGCGTATTGGGCCACTGCGGTTTTTCCTGATGATGTATGCGCAGCCACGAAAACGGACTCTCGGGCTTCCATGCACACGACGGCATCTTTTTGAAACTGATCCAGTTCGAAGGGATACTACATTGTACACGTTAGAAGGGTAAAGGAACAGAACTAAATTACCTTCGTAGCCATGACAGGCCGGATTTCTTCAAAGCGCTTATCGGAAACTTTGGAATTCACGAGTCTTGCAAATTCGTATTCCGCCGAAACTGGTCTTCCGAGTTCTTCCTCTTCCCCGGCGTACGCGTCTTCCAAGCCGCTCGAGGGTTCGATGTTCTCCTCTTTGGCTTCTTCGTCGTCGATAGCTTCGTAGCTGCTCTCGTCCGTGGTCTCCTCTTCGGCTGGAAGCTCGCTGGTACCTCCCAGGATGTTCAAGATATCGTCGAAGTCCATCTTCTCTTCGCTACTTTCTTCTTCCGTCTTGTCCGCCTTGATGATTTCGTAAGTATCTTCATCGTCGGCCAGCTTGATCTCGTCCGTTCTTCCAGGGAATACGTTCAGAAGCTCTGCAACATACTCATTCTAAGATCTTTCCTAATAACATCAAACAAACTCTCAAAATCGAAGGACGCCGAATCCACGTCTGCCGTTGGGTCTCCGACTTCCGCGCTTCTGACGACGTCTTCGAGTTTCTTCTCCAATCCTCCGGGCATAAACGGCGTGTTTCCTTGCCTTCCGCGGAGATTGTCCGTAGCCAGAGGATCGGGTCTTCGCTGCAGCGACATAGCGGAATGTTCGGGGGACTTTCCATCATTGAAGTCGCAGTCGAAGATCTCTTTGAACCCGGTGAAACCGTGGTTTTCGAAATCGAAGTCCACGTCCAGATGAGCGTGGAGGGACGACAGCGGCACGAGATCCGCCGCGATGTCCAGGACTTCGCAATCTGGGATTTCTGTTCTAAACCTCGACCCATAACCAAGTGAGATTTGGGGATAGAAGAACTCACGTATAAGAGTTTCTAACGGCTTCGAAAAGTGGATCTCGAAGGAGGAGCGCTTCATAAACCTCGTGGCGTAAGAGCGCCGTGGCTTGCTCCACGACTACTTCTACGTATTCGACGTCGCCGCCTATGAGCTCTTCGGCGACCGTCGCCTCTTCCAGCTTCGGCTCCTCCGCAGCCACCGCCGTGCTCAAATCCCCGATGAGATCATCAACTACTTCCATCAAAAATCTGAAGAAACTTAAGAATTTTACTAATTGCACCCTGAAGAACGTTCCGCGCACTGTTATCCCCGATAATTTTAGTAAGAAATGTGTTGGTGATACGACCCGATCAACGTGTTACATGTATTCAACGCGTAAACAGAACAATTTAATAATTGACAACAAATAACAACGGTTTTACATGCGACGGATTCCGCTGGGTCCTCCGGCCTTGACCTCGTTAAGGTTGGAGAGGTGGAAGCCCTGAAAGTAGAAGAATTAGCTTAAGAAATATGATAGAAGTAAACGTACCATAGCCTCAACCATAGCCTTGGTCTCGGAGTCGACATCGATGCTGGTGAGCTGGCTGGGATCGACGACGGACACCTCGGGCATGTAGTTATCGCGGCGTTCGCGCTCTTCTTCCTGGAGCTTGATAGAGATTCCACGGACGGGTCCCTTCTCAATGCGCTTCATCAGATGGGTGATGAAACTAGAATACGCGCGTTTAAATAAGGCTGACTGAATTAGAGAACATACCCGGCAATGCGGTTGCGCATCTTCTTGCTGGGGATGATGGCGATCTCTTCGCAGATGCGCTTGTTGATGTGGAAGTCATGAGTAAGCTTGGTGTAGTACTTCTCGATGATGACACGCGAAGCCTTCTTGATAGTCTTGGTGCGAACGCGACCCATTGTGAGTTCTTCTGCAATTTAACGCAAGTTAGCCCTGATTTAGCAAACCCCGATATAAAAAAAACAGCGCGAGAAGCTTCAACAGAGTAGTTTTGATAGGATGACGTCACTAGATTCATGAAAATCACGCTGCATTTATTGATTTAACGTGTTTCCCAGATTTAATAAATAACAAATTCTCTAAAGCACGCGTATCCAAAAGTAGCACGACAGCGCTAGCCTACGGCATCAGATTTGCTAGAACTCGCATGGAAATATAGGTTAGAAATATATCTTACGGAAGCAGATCAGTTTCAAAAAGCGCAGTTCAGTTCGGGCAAGATAGGAGAGCACGGCACACACGACGTGAAACATTAAAAAACCACCCCAATTCAACAAAATTTCCTTACAAATCGCGGCAACAGCTCCGACTTCGTCCGCACGAAAGGCGGCCGCCGGCAAAATCGTTTCACTAGCAGTGGAAAACCAATGATACTCAGCCTACATTCGCCGTTTAGTCCACAGGACGGTCGCGTCGGGACCTTTATGAATTTTGTTTGAGGCGACGACGGATCTGTCGGAAGTGCACTTCACGAAATTCTCCGAATCTTTTAGATTTTCGGCGTGGAAGATCACGAATTGAAGCGATCCAACCAACACAGAAACGTTCTGAAAACGCATAAACGTGGAAATTTCTCTAAACATCATTACTGTGAACAAAATTGCCAGCATATCAACATTTTTAGCTACAATCCCCAGAAATCGCGAGCGGATGTTAATTGGAGGACAAATATTGCGTCATAAATGGATTCTCGCGCTTTTGTTCCGCTTTGGACATGGCAGCGCAGATTTCGGCGTCTAATTGCTAATTACCGGCACGAGAAAGGGGAACCGCACGGCTATTAGCGCAACATATGTTCAAGGCACGTAATCCTAGTGACCTTTTGACTTTCCCAATGGAGGTGGAGTCGGATGCCAAATTAAAGCGCTTGCTCAGATGCCAAATCAGATTTACATATTCAATCACGCGATCATGTGGCAAATGACGGAGTTTGAGCGTTATGGACTTCTGAACTGTGACTGCTCGGATCCCGACAGTTTGCAACCGACACTCTTCACGTCGCCTTTGGAAACTTCGCCGTCAACTCCGAACGATTCGCATCGGCGCAAGTCGGCTTCAAAAAAGTAGGTTCTAAATCAAAATGGATCAACTGGAGCGCAGGCCGAAGCCGCCGAGAGCTGCCCAGGCCCGACCGCTTTTGCGCTGTTCGCTCTTTTACAATAAACTTCGAGACGGTTCGAAGTCTGGCTCGGCTGATGAGACATTAATGGTGTTTCCAGACGTCTACAGTTCTCAGATGTCTATTTCACTTTTGTATTTCCAGGCGACGTCTCACGGGATCGGCATATTCGAACTTCTTCCGAACGCAGCAAAACGCGATCAAAATGAAGAATCGGAACGCGTCTTTCGGCGATATCTCAAAGGAAATAGCCTCGATGTGGCTCTCTTTGGATGAATCTACCAAAGCGGTACTACCTGCATTCGATGTGCTTTACTTTTATGAGCTTCTTTCAGCAATACAAGCGTTCCAGCGACATGAAGAAGATGGAGTACATGAAGAAAGTGGCCCTCTCTCGCGCTGTTGGAATGTCGTGCTCCGAGACCAGTACCGAAGATCTGAAGAACGTAGCTGAGCCCATGACGGATATGCGAGAATCGTTGGCCCCTTGTAATAATCGTTTAAACCGTCCTGCAGGTTCTGAGCCTTCCAGGTTACGGTAATGCCCAGACCTTTCAATTATTTTCTGGTTTTATTCAAAGAAAGCTTTTAGCCGTAGAAACAACGTGATCCTAAACAATAAATATGTAGTTTACAAAGGCAACCTGCATCTCTGTAACACGATTCACTAAACAAAGGAGCCGCAGTTCAACTGCAGTTTCTGGATCTCTTCAAAGTATATATTTCTCAAAAACAAAAAAGACTTTCAGTACCCGATATTAATAGATTACAATCTATGTTACATTGATGGGGGAAGCAGTGAGAATCTTCCTCGCCCACCAACAAGCATGAGGAAAAACATTTACAAAAACAAGGCACGTTTTCAGTGAGAGGAAAAAGACTACCGCCAGCTTTCGCCGCTGAGATTTGGAGGTAGAGGAGGCGGCCTCACGATGAACTTGTCGTCGGATTCGGTCGCTATGGCGAAATGAGTTCGAGGCTTCTGCATGTTCACGAGCTTCGTAGGGCTGTGAGAAGGCCGCTGAGGATAAGTCCTGGATGAAGAAGAGCCATCGCGGTCCCGGCGGTTGTATGACGTCGAAGAACCAGAAGCGGACGGTTCTGGTTTCTTGTGATGGTGGCTGTGCTTATGGTGGTGATGATGGTGTTTCTGATTCTTGTCGGTCTGAAAGAAGTTCGATTAGAAACTGAATTCGAGCAGGGGTGGACATACATGACTCTCAGAAACTCGGGTGTTCGCCAGCCCACGATATCTGCCGAGCAAAGTGTTCGCGTCGAGTTCGTTGGAAGTAGTGAACTTGGAGAGGAAGATCCACAGGTAATTCTGCCACTGGTCAGTTTCGCCCCTAGAACGATTGACTTTATAAACTGCTTACGAACACGTATCCACTTACGCTTTCTTCATCGGCTGGGTGCACTCGCCAATGTGGTCGCCGATCTTTGTGAGGTTCTTGACACCATCAGAGGAACTCAGATCTCCGCAATCCACAAGTCGCTTCACGTACTTGCTGACGGGACGCATGAGTTCCACGCATTTCATGAATACGGGACCCTTCTTGTTCTTAAGATCGTCGTGGTACTGTGGTTTCACGTTGATGATGTGAAGAACCGATTCCGTTTTGCCCTTCTTAACAACTCCAAAATGTTTAGCTGAATTCTTCGATTCGCTCACCTTTTCTCGATGCGTCTTCTTGTCCTTCTGCTCATGGTCCTTAGCCGGGGTCTTCGCCTTGACGGAGCCGTCCAGCGAACGTCTTTCCTTCGCCGGCTTCTTATCGTTCTTGCGCTCTTTCTCCGATTTGCGCTCTCGCTCAAGCTTCTTGGAAGGCGAATGTTTCCTCTTATTGGGCTTCTTCGTCTTCACGAAGACGCTGTTCTCTTTTAGCAAGAACTTGAGCAAGTACTCCGATCGACTCAGGAGGTTCTTGGGAGCTGGCTTCTTCACTTTGTCCTTCAGCCAGATCTTGTCGGCCAGTCCAAGTGATGGATCCATCTTGACAGCCTCCCATGATCCCATGCCGTACTGGTAGATTCCGCGGAGGAGGGCACAGTCGTCCTCATGACCCCAGGGAACGTCCCATCCTTTCTGGACCTTTGGGAGCTTGGGTAATCGGAAGGAAGCCCAATTCTCTCGCTGTTTGGGCATTGAGTCGTGAAGAGCCTCGAGATCAGAGTGCATCTTCAGCATCGGGCGCACAAAAACATCGACCGATCCGATCTTAAAGCAAGGGCCGCGGTCCTGAAGTAACACATTAAGAGCCATTCTTCAGCTATATCGGCACTTACAGGTTTCTTTTTCAGGTTGTCGTCGGGCGATTTCTCCGATGGCGTCTTGTCGGCGTTCTTGTGGGCCTGTTCTGCCTCCTTGCAGCGCTTCAAAATCTCAGTTCCCAGTTCACGAAGTTCCTGGGTGCTGTGTTCTTCTAGCTCGGCGTCCTGAGCGATGGCTTCCAACCTAAATAACTCCTTTAACTTTGAACAACAAGTTCCGAATATACCTTTCCAGTGGGTGCGCAAACTTCCTGAAACTCTTGACAAACTTTCGGACCTCTTGCTCGGAGAATCCGAAAAGAATCTTCTTCTTGCCACCTTTCCTCGGCTTCTCATCGTCGTCGGATCCAGATTCGTCGGAGTTATCACGCTTCCGTCGCCTGTTGGCGCGCTCATCGTCCGAATCTCCGCCCTCCGGCTTGATCCGCGCTCGCTGCCTGGGCGCCAGGTTCAGACCCTCTTCCATCTTCTGCTTCTCCAGTTCTTCGATCTTCAGAATGTCAGCTTCAGGAATGATATCACACCATTCCTTTGATTGGCCATTTGTGACCGCTGGAGAAGAGTCGTGCCTACTTGCCATCGCGACGTCCTTCTCTTCGTCAAAAGCGAAATTGGCGTAGCGGAAGGCGTTCAGCAAGTCGTTGTTGGAGGCCTGAATTACGATTTTCAACTTATATGCTTTGCCAAGTATTAACCAACCTGATTCTCGCATTCGCGAGTTTCAGCACCCTGCAGGATTCGGTCGATGTCCACCTCAGGCTCCATTTCCTCACCCTCTTTCTCCTTGAACAGTTCTTCAGCACCGAACTTCAGAATCGCTGTCAGCTCCGACTTGTCAAAAGGAACGCTTCGGGAGTTCGTTGGCATTTTCGATAGGATCGTTTTTCCCGTGGTGTCCATTCGCTGGATCACGAGATGGTCCAGAACTAGCTTTTGCTTGGCCCGTTCCACGATGTCCTCTTCGACTGACGATTTCGTCACCAGTCGGTAGATGTTCACCTGCTTCTTTTGACCGATTCTGTGCGCTCGGCTCATCGCTTGAAGGTCGTTTTGCGGATTCCAGTCCGAATCGAAGATGATGACGGTGTCGGCAGTGGCCAGGTTGATTCCAAGACCGCCAGCACGTGTAGATAGCAGGAAGCAGAAGTCCGTGGAACCTTCGGCGTTGAAGTGGTCCAACGCTTGTTTGCGGAGGTCTCCACGCATCGATCCATCCAAGCGCTGCAAAATAACGTCATAAAGATCTATTCAAGCAGTTTGAATCTTACCTGGGTTGTGAAGCGACGAAGCTGCAAGTACTCCTGAAGGATATCGAGCATCATGACCATCTGGGAGAAAATGAGGACACGGTGTCCGGTTTCCTTAAGCCGGCAGAGAAGTTTGTCCAAAAGAATTAGTTTTCCGGACGATTTCAATAGTTGCTAAAACGTCAAAATAAGCCAAGATTCAAGAATTAAGATTAAAACCTGTAAGCGCATCTGGGCGTCGTATTCAATGTTGTCATACTGACGCACAAGTGAGGCGTGGTTGCAGCATTTCTTGAGCTCCATGGCCAAGTTGACGAACCCGTTGATGGATCCCTTGACGCCCTTGCTGAGTTCCTTGTAGTTCTTGGTCAGGATCCACTTGTAGAACTGCTTCTGCTGAGCAGTCATCTCCACGCGGAGAATCTGTTCGACCTTTGCCGGAAGCGACCTCTCGACATCCTTCTTCACGCGGCGCAGAAGGTAAGGTTCCAGTTTCTTGTGCAGCGAAGCGATCATCTTGTGATCTTGGTCAGCGTGGCATCCTTCGAATTCCGTCCAGTCGTTGAATCTGAAAAACGAGACAGATGAGAAAAATGTCTAGACAATTATTTGTTGGATAGCAGAGAAGAGAACAAAATGAAATGGAAGAGAGACTTTGTAAGACGTAGACTAGACACAAAGGACAGACGTCTAAAAAGGCGCTTAAGAGGCGTCCGGGACCTCACTCGGACTAATCCACCAGTTGAGTCCGGTCGCTACGATGTCCTGCTGTGCAAAGAAGAAAGTCCTGCCAGTAGATACCTCTGAAGGCACGTTGCCAGTAAGTCACCGCAACCAGGCAGAACCCTCAATGCGCTCAATTCTATTTCAGGCATTGAAGAAGTCCTACGAGGCCAATGTGAAACCTGCGGAGAAGCGATTCCTCTATGAAGAGTTCGCGACTCCAGGCCTCAGTGAAGGAGAGATTCTCGCCAAACCGACGGTACTCCTCCTAGGGCAATATTCAGTGGGAAAGACATCCATGATCAAGTACCTTCTGAACGGAGAATATCCAGGCGCCGAAATCGGACCCGAGCCAACAACGGATATCTTCGCTCACATTCAGTACTCGGAAACCACGCAATCTGTGGAGGGTCCAACCCTTATCACTGATAAAACGTATGGTCTAAAGGTTCGTTCTATCAACTGAACCATTAGTTATAATGCGCTTATTTCAGTCGCTAGAAATGTTCGGGGAGACTTTCTTGAACAAGCTTCGATCGACAAACTTCAAAGCTAGCCTCCTGCAGCACATGTCCATCATCGACACGCCTGGAATTCTCTCCGGAGAGAAGCAAATCGAATCGCGCGGATACGATTTTGCGAGCATCATCCGCTTTCTCGCGGATCGCGTCGATCGCATCTTGCTCATGTTCGATGCCAATAAGCTTGACATCAGCGATGAGTACAAGCAGGTGAGTGGCAACAAATCGCACATAGATAATGATTAGTGCCATTTAGGTGATCCTGTGCCTGGCCGGGCATGACGAAAAGATCAAAATCGTGCTCAACAAAGCGGATTCAGTGAAGCCACGTGAACTGATCATGGTTCGCGGAGCACTCATGTGGTCGCTAGGAAAAATTTTGACATGCCCGGAAGTTCCTAAAGTTTACACCACTTCTTTGTGGCAGTACGAAGCTAAGGAAGAAACCCCACTAACCGCAACGATGCGAGAAGACACGGAAGCGCTTTTGGCAGACATCATGGATCTGCCAAATACTTACAAGACACGTCGTATTAACGATCTTGTACGAAGAACGCGCATGGTATGTCGCAAAACACAATAAGTTTCTGATCCCTATAATTTCAGGTTCGAATCCACTCCTTCATCATGCATGAAGTTCTTTGCAGCGGCATGTTTGGAGTCAAACTCGAAGTGGCCACTAATCCGCGCAAGCTCATTACAGTCTACCGCAATATTGAACGCAATCGACGTGTGGTGCGCGGTGATTTGCCTAACCCGGAAGTATTCCACAAACATGCTGTGAAGGTTTGCAATATCATTTTTGCAGTTTGAAAAAATTTAACGTTTAGACTAACGTCAAAAAGTGGAAAAAGCTGGACAAAACGACTACCGCTCAGCTGGATACCTTCCTCAACGAGGACGTCGCCCTCATCGTAGCGTGCGCAAGCAAAGAAGAGAAAGTGACCATAGAATGCAAACCAATGGAAAAGACTGTTTGCCCGGTAAGTTAACCTTCATATAGCGCAACTATAATTATCCTTCACAGAGTCCCATACCTCCAAAGAGCGAGCTCAAGAAGGACGGTGAATCAAAGGAAACCCCCAAAGAGGAAGAGAAAAAAGAAGGCGATAAGGAATCTCCCAAGGATGGCAAGAAGGAAGCTGAGAACGATGACAAGAAGCCAGAGGAGAAGAAAGAATCTGAGAAAGCTGACAAGAAGCCAGATGAGAAGAAAGAATCCGAGAAAGAAGGCAAAAAGCCTGATGAGAAGAAGAGCGATAAGAAAGAAGAGAAGGAGGATGAAAAGGAGAAAAAGAAGAGTGAAAGAGAATCGGAGAATAAGAAGAGTGAAAAGGAGAGATCGAAGAAGTCAGCTAAAGAAAAGTCCAAGAAAGAATCGAAGAGCTCAAATAAATCCAAGAAGGAATCTAAGAGCTCTAACAGGTCCAAGAAGGAAGAGGAGGACAAGAAAGAAGATAAGCCTGAGGAAAATAAGAAATAGACCCAGTCGGGTAGCAAAATGGAGCTGTATACCTTTGAATGTTCAGCAAATAAAGCTTACCTGTCCGGCATGATGAAGTGAAGCAGGGCCCACAATTCCTTCAAGGAGTTCTGCAAAGGCGTTCCAGTGATCAGAAGCCGGTGGTTTGTGGAAAAACCAAACAGCGACTGATACAGCAAAGATTCGTCGTTCTTGAGGCGATGTGCTTCGTCCACCATGAGGGCAGCCCATTCAAAGGTTCCAAGGAAAGCCTTAAAATAGCAACGTCTAGAGCGTCACCCCAACCAGGACTCCACCTTGTCTTTCAAGAGAATCTCGTAGGTTGTCAAGATGCCATTCGCCTTCAGGTTCTTCCCAGGAGCGGCGCACAACTCGAACTGGCGAATCAGGTCGCGCGAGTTCACGTCGCCCATGTAGGTGACCACGTTGAGGTCCTTGGCCCAGTTGTCGAATTCGCGCTGCCAAGCCGCCATCGTGGACAAGGGTACCACGACGAGGAAAGGCCCGTAGACCTCGTGGAGGTGGAACAGCGATGAGAGGAAACTGATGCTTTGGATCGTCTTGCCCAGACCCATTTCGTCGGCCAGGATTGAGCTGTTTCCCCTAAAGCATTCTGCTAATCTCAATGGCTAAGAATCCGGACTCACTTGGTCCAAGCGTGAAGCATCCAGTTTACTCCTTCGACTTGGTAATCTCGAAGCACTTGCTCGCTATCGATGCATTTCAAGTAGTCCGGAGTTCCCTCTAACTTCGTGAACTTTGGCCTTCTTCGCAGCGCCTAAAACAAATGATTGAAATCTTCAAGGAATTAAGCAACAACGTACTGGGCAAGATTTATAAGGGAGAGTGTTGGCAGAGCTGCGTTCCAAGTAATCCTCGATCTTGTCGGCGTAGTTGCGTCGGATCAGAGCTTCATCTTCCCACGTAGATTCGGCGTAGGGCAGGCCGGTCCACTTGATAAAGTACTCAGTCAAGGGAACTCCACCTGGAGCTTGTTCCCTTGAGAGCTGATGCGCGATGACGCGCTCCACGATCTTGTACTGTTCGTACAGTTCCTCACTCATCTCTTGCTCGCAGTCAAAGAATTCAATATACTCCTTGTCCGCGGTTCGCCTCCTACAGACAACAATTAAGAACGCAATCAGTGAATTCAGAACTCACCAAGAATCGATCTCCATCTGCCTCTTCAGGTAATTTTCGACCTTCTTCAGTCCTTTTGCGTTGGCTTGTTTCAGGCTTCTTACGGATTCCCACGTGTTGTGCAGATGCGACCATCCGACCCACTTCACGAGGAACTGCTGTTCCAGGGCGCTGGAATCGCTGCTCCCGGCAGCAGCGTTCGGGTCGCCCTTGTCCTCCACGTTGTAGCAGGTGGTCGAAGATCCCGTGGCTCCAGGAAGACCCATTCGGTGCTTCAGAACTTTCTCCACGGTTTCGTGGGGAATCTCTGGAGCCAGGACCGCTTCGGCGTCCTCTTCTTCCCACTCCAAAACATCGTCCGTGTTCACTTCTTCGTCGGTACTGGCGTCGCGGTAGTCCACTTTGCTGTCAGCCTTCACATTTCCACGGCGCGATTTCCGGTGCGAAGCGGAATCGGAGCTGTTTTCTTCGTCGGAGGAGAAGCGATTTCTTGCCGAACGGTTCGATCCCTTCTTCGAAGCGCCGCTGTTCTTGGCCGACTTCCGCTTTGAGGGAGCTGACTTGTACTCCTCATCACTGGAAGCGTCGCCGCTAGAGGCAAATGAATCTTCGCTGTCGCTCAGTTTCCTAAAGCTCTTCCAATCCACACCAAGATCAAAAAACATCAAACTCACTTTTGGGTACGTTTCCGTGGTCTTACTTGGACGGAATCGCCAGATTCCGAATCTCTTTTCCTGGCGACGCTTCGGGTGCGATCGGATCTTCTCAGGAGGTCCGAATTGTGAAGCAAGTTCAGCGTTTCCTCGGAGAGTTTCCTTTTGCGTCGACTCTTCTTCGAAGGTGGCTCCTGGTCATCGCCTCCGCTGCTCGAAGTAGCACCATCTTCGACTGAAATCAGGAGAATATCCAATGAGCTTGTGAACATGTAACGTTTACAAGTGGTTCCGATCAGCTGTTCTCAGTTGATCACCACCTGATTCTAAGCAGAACGTACCTTGCTGTTCCTCGGCTGCTTCGTAGTCCGAACCCGATTCTCCCGAGGACGAGGACTGGTCACCGTGCTTGCTGCTCTGCGGGCTTCCCAAGTTGGATTCTTCTTCCGATGACGACTGCGAGGATGCGCTCGATTCGTCTTCCGAGGGCATCTCCGATCTGTTGTGTGCGGGGTGGTTGGTTCTGTTCTGTACACGGGTTCCGGAATCCTGCTTCAACGTGAAAGGTTCCGTTTGTTCTCTGAAATCAGCTGGTAACTTGAACCGCGTGAAAAGTCAGATGTTCGGGCGCTCGAAACGCGCGAAATTTTCACGTGGATATCTGTCCATTCTCGGCCATTTCCAGAACTACAGTTTGGCCACTAAAATTGCTATGCAGCATTGGTTTCGCCAGTAAAGAAGCGAGGAAACAAAGCGCATTCAGAAGCATGCAAAATCGCGGAAATTGCGAACACTCGTTGGCACGCTTACATGCGGGTCGAAGCGGCCGTGCGTGAGCATTTCCCGGGCCGCTGATACAGCGATCGGAGGCAGCGAATCGATAGCGAAAACGGGGATCGTCGGCAGCAGGGGACTAAGAATCGGAGAAGACGGAGGAGTGACCCGGGAAGAAGTTTTATGCAAATACGGGCGCTGCTCAGAGACGACGAGCGTCCGTCCTTCCGTCTGGCAGACTGCACCCACAGACGAGCGACGTGTCTAGTCGTGAGACTTGGAGCCCAGAGATTCCCAGAATCCCGGAGATCTCCTCGGATCCGAAGAACCGGAAGAACAGCGCTAGGTCCGGGCGGAAACGCGCCATCGACCAGCAGTTCTCGCCGCTTCGCTTGCCAGCACGGACTCCTTGCTGCAGCAGCCAACATACAGTAATGTTCTTCTCGTTCTCATTCAGGGAAGGATCGATAGTTGCGAGAGCCAATATGCCAAACGAACGACGAAAACCACGAAAGCCTCGACTTTGAACGCCTTCTGAACTGGAAAAGTCGACAGGAAACCAAGCACTGGCTCCCCTCAACTGCCCCCACCCACCAGAGAAGCCACCGAACCCCAGGAAGACGACCCAAGAAGAGAAAAGAGTCCAAGACAGCATTTATTATTATTACAATTCCTAAGAAGAGAAAGGCACAAACGAAACAATTAATAAATAGAAATAAATAACAGATCAAAGGCCCGGGTCGGGCTTACAGCTCGGTCTTCTTGAGCTTCTTTCCGTCGCGGGAGTATCCCTTGAGTCCGTCGGTGGAGTGTTGAGCGATGTACTTGATGAAGTCCTTGACTTCGCGGCCTCCCTGGTACGCGACTGGAGCGTCCTTATTGTTCTTGGGCACCCAGTAGAGGGTTGGGAATCTGAAACGATTTGGTTAAGACCCGGAACCATAGATGGGGTAAGCTTACCCTCGGACGTCGAACATCGGAGGCACGTCGTTGGCAGTGGCGTCCATCTTGGCAATGATGACATCTTCCTTGGCCAGCTGAAAAGAAAGTCAACATTAGAAAAGGAAGGATGGAAGAGGGGACTTACCTTAGTGGCGAGCTCCTCATACTTGGGGGCCAGCGACTTGCAATGGCCACACCAAGGAGCGTAGAACTCGATAAGGACATCCTTGTCGGCATCGGTGATGAGCTCCTTGAAGTTCTTGCCGACGGCCACCTTCAGGTCTCCTTGCTCTTCAGGCACGGGCTCACTCTTCATGTAAGCCTCGACCTTGCCGGCCAGGACATCTTCCACGAACTGCTTGAGGTTCGGGATGCTGAACTCAGCGTCCATCGGGAACTTGCCGTCCTTGGTCAAGGCAGCGACGATGGGTTTGTCGCTGTCCTTGCGGTCGCTAAGGCCGTATTGTTCGACTTCCTGAAATTCAGAAAATGTTAAGCCTGTTTAAGTTGTTCCAATGTTTACCTGAGCGAACTCTTCCTTGTTGGAAACGGCGAAGTAGACCTTGCGCCTGTAGTCCTGGGCAACCTTCAGGACGCGGTTGCGCCAGTAGTTCGAGCCCTTGGGGTCCTTGACGTAGTCGACGTTGTAGTAGACGACGACGAGGGGCTTGCGGTCGAACTGGAAGCTGTTTCCTTGGGTGCGGATGCCGGCCATACCAACGCTGAAAAGGACAAGGTTACTAAGGCCTAGAATCAAAAAAACTTACGTTTCGTGGACGAGGAAGTTCTTGATCTTGTCCGTGTCGTAGTTTCCGTCGTACTTGAAGTGGCCCTCTTCGAACTTGTTGTGGAGCTTCTTAGGCACGTAGACGACGATGTCGTCGGTGAATCCAGCCTTCTCCAGGACTTCGGCGTTGTTCGACCATCCAAAGCGGAAGCGGTCACGCTCGGTGTCGGCGACCTTAAAGAACGAGTCCTTGAGTTTGGACTCGCCTTCGAAAAGTCCGACAACGCCGTTTTCGTCACTGCCGATGAACTTCTCGAAGTCGGCGACTGACTTCAGTTCCTTGGCGCTAGGACCGACCTGGCCGCGCATGTACTAAAGAAGAGAACGCATTAGATGAAGCTGTGAAAGGAAAAGTCTTACCTTAACGATGCCGTCGGCCTCACGTGGTCCATCGTAGTCCTGGGCGACTTGTCCGTTGCGGAAGATCTTCAGAGTCGGGAAGCCGCTGACGGAGAACTTGTCGCAGACGGTTTTCTCGGCGGTGCAGTCGACCTAAAGAAATTCAAATTAATGATCCGAACTGATTATAATCAAGCCGCTTACCTTGACGAGAGCGACCGGTGGGTCGTTGGTCTTCAGCTTGGTGGCGGCCTTCTCGTATTCGGGAGCGAGGCGCTTGCAGTGTCCGCACCTGAAAATGAATGTTTACGATCCAGATATCGATTGTTTAAGACTTACCAGGGTGCATAGAATTCGACGAGGGCAACCTCGTGGTCTCCGATCTGGCTGTCGAAGTTGGAATCGGTGAATTCCAACACGTCGCTCGCGAGAGCGACGCCGACGAGGAGCGCCAGCGACAAAAGTTTGAACATTACCTGAAAGCAAGAAACCAATTAAAATCACGTTCCGGAGCTGTTTAAAGTGACCATGAAGTACGCGTACGATAACTACGATAACACTATTCACATAGAGTTCTTGTACATGGAGATATGACGCTACGCGCACGCTAGCAACAGGGAGCGATGGAAACGACGCAACGCTAAACATCATAATTTCGAAAGTTATCCTAAAGACATAAAATTTGACAAACTGCAGAACTTCGCTTTCCGAAATCGCGAAAACGGGAGTTCCTGGGATCCAGCGTCGCATCATTCCATCGCACATCAGCGGATGATCGGCTCAGCCGAGCACCACGCCGCCGCTTCCAACTCGGCTAAACGGTCACAATAACCGTCGTGGAGGCCGCAAAGCGTCCGTAGGTATCAGCGATGGCGCAGCACGTCTTTGAACGGCGGTCGACAAACGGCAAACAGGCAGCGCGTGCGCCAGAGATAGCGCAAACAGCAAATTCCGTTGAATTCGCACGCTGGAGCACGGCGCGCCTTCGCACTTATATCCATGTCACCTACTCCGAAGATGGAGTTCTTGAGGCGAGTGGAAGTGAGCGCGTCTTAACACGTGCTCAGATGGCCACGAATTCGCTTCTGATTGGCTGCTGGGTTCTATCTCCGCCCATTTCTGTTTGAACAGAAGACCTGCACATCTCGACCGTCGCACAGCGACGCGCCGCGTAACCACACGCGACGTGGTCAGAAAGTGCCACGTCGCTCTATCGCCATGCAACGCGCATCGCCGCGCCTCTCTCCGCACTGGAATCTGCCCTCCACAGAACTGAAACGAAGCTCAAATGATGATCCTGAAACACAAGTAGAAACGCGGAGCAGCTGGAGCAACACGATATTAAACAAAGGAAAATGGCGGAGGTCGGACACACGAAACGTTGATCGCAACACGACGCGAAGGAGCACACATAAAATTCGGAACATCTAAAAATGTGAAACGCGAATTAAAAATTCGGATTGGACGCTCGGCAGAGCAAGCGATAACGAGGACAAGAAGCGTGGGATTCGCTAGGCTTCGGGAAGCTTCCGGACGCTGCCGATCCGCGGCTTCCACGACTTCGAAAACTCGATGCAGACATTCAGACTCAGACATTCGCTTCGGGACGCCGTTTTCCTTCAATTTCTCGAATGTTCGCGAGCGGTGTCGCCACGATTTCGCCACTCGCTCGCAATTATCGATTTGGTCGCCGCGTTCATGAAAGCTACGCAGATTCTTATTTTGTAGTTCTCCCTTCAGGTATCAAGATGGCCGAAGCCATAGCGCTCAAGATCCGAACGGTCACGGTGACCCACGACATCACGACCGAAGCCAACGCGTCCGTCCGCAAGGTTTGTCCCCGTTTCTTAGGAACTTCTGGCCTGATTTTCGAGTTTTAAGGTGGGGAAATGGGAAACTTGACTAAACATAAGAGTAAAAGACGAAATCGATCTTACCATTCTCATTTAAGCTCAAGGACCAACTCGTTGCCGTGGTCAACAACCCCGTCGAGAAGATCACGTTGATTTTCTCCGGGAAAATCCTCAAGGACGACGAAACATTGGAAAATTTGGGTAAGCTCAGCAGTGGCTAGTTGAAATTAACTTTTTCTGACTTTCAGGGATCAAGGATGGAATGACCGTGCACCTGGTCATCCGCAGCCCGGCGGCCGGAACCTCTAGCAGGGTCAGTTGAGCTAAAGTTGTCAAAATCTAATGTTTGTGGTAATTTCAGGCGACTCCGTCGGCGGCTGGTACTCCGACAAGCACACCAAACACGGTAAGTCCTTTTGGGTTCATTAGATTTTGGGCGATATTGTGGGAAGACAGGAGAGGAAGATGAAGACAGGCTTGGATAGCAAAAGATCATCACGTGAGGATTAAGACGAACTTTGTTAAAGGAGCATTATGGTGGTCGTTAGATTAAACCAATGCTAGATTGTATGAATGGGAGACCGGTATTTGGGTGTACACATATCATCTTTTTTTCTCTAAAGAATACTGCAGTTTGTTATGAACCAAGATTTTGTTTCGGGAGTTTCGTAGTTGCTAAATCATTCCTTTTGAAACAGCATTTCTATGATAAACCAAACAAAACTAACTCGCCGATGTTCAGGGTAGCGCCACGGCGACTCCGCAGGCTCCAGCGGCTAACCCCTTCGCCAGCATCATGCGCGGAGGTAATCCTGCGGACCTCGCGCAGCAGATGATGGGCAACCCCGAGATGATGCGCCAGATGATGGACAGCCCCCTGATGCAGCACCTGATGAACAGTCCCGAGATCCTCCGCTCGATGATCGTGGACAATCCTCAGATCCAGGGAATCATCCAGCAGAACCCGGAACTGGGTCACCTCCTGAACGACCCAGAGGTTCTCCGGCAGACCATGGAAATGGTTAGGAACCCCAACATGTTCCAAGAAATGATGCGCAATCACGACCAGGCCATTCGCAATCTGCAGGTAAATTTCATTTTTCGATGTGCAAAGAAAGATGATTTAATTTTTCAGGGAATTCCTGGTGGCGAGGCTGCCCTCCAACGCCTGTACACGGACGTACAGGAGCCTCTGCTCAACTCGGCCACCAGCTCCCTGAGCGGAAATCCTTTCGCTTCCCTGGTGGACAACAACTGTAAGTTTCTTTATTTTCAAAGATCGAACTAAATACTTGGTTTCAGCATCGAACTCCCGCAGCCAACGCGCCGGAGTCGAAAATGCTGAAGCCCTTCCGAACCCCTGGGGCTCTTCGGGATCCGGAAGTGCTCCTGGGGCCAACGCGTCGGGCAACGCTCCCTCTGCGAGCAACGCGATAGCCTCCATGATGGGATCCGAAGGAATACAGGACCTTATGTGGCAGATGATGTCGAACCCCCAGCTGAACCCACTTTTCTCTCAGATGGGGCTTAACAGCGAGCGCCTGAGCACCATCCTGCCTAACATGTTAAACGCTGTGAGTCCTCTTTTTCGAAGTCAGCCTTTTAAAAGTCTTTTTAGATGAACAACCCTCAGATAATGAACGCTCTGATGAAGCCCAGCGTGCAGGAAGCGTTCCGCCAGATCCAGCAAGGTATGCAAACCCTGCATACCGAGGCGCCAGAGATCGTCAGGGACATGTTCACACCCCACGGAGCCGCCGCTGCAGGAAGCGGTTCTCAAGGGTATGAAGTAGTGGAACAAACAGAGAAAAACTGATGTCCTTATTTAGGTCAACGACTAGCGGAGCTGCCAACCAAAACACGGGTAACGCGAATGCCATGCAGGACATGATGAGGCAGTTCATGAACATGCAAGCGGTAAGTCCTCAGCTTTTCCTCAGCATTTTTAGCAGTCCAAAGATCTTAATTTAATTGGCCTTATCAGAAGCAACCGTGGGAACCGTACGCCTGATACTGATGTCTTGCGTCATACTGCAGCTCAATTGCAGTGAGTTTTGAGATAAGAAAGCCCTCGTACACATCGCCGAAACGTTGATCTAGTATCTTCTCCGCCGCGCAATTTTTTACTAGCGGCGGCGTTCCGTTATTGACCCGAGGGTTTTAGAGATTTGTAGAAGAACATGAAGGTCATGACTTGTGCGGCGGAGCGGAAAGCGGATGAACGCCGTGATTGCTGTTTGCGCTCACGTTACATTGTTGATGCGCTTCACAATCTATCATTGTTAAGACCCGTGTTCTACGGCGATGGGTTTCTGGATTTCGAGGAGTAATTTGAGGCACCGCAGGGTTTAGTTGCAGATGAAAAAAGTATACAACAAGCAGTGAAAGAGTTAAAAGAGGCACGAATCCTAAGCTTTCATGTTTCAGCCCTCTGCTAACAGCGCTCCCCAGGTTCCTCCCGAGGAACGGTTCCAGA
Source organism: Steinernema scapterisci (assembly GCA_000757745.1). Classification (NCBI taxonomy): domain Eukaryota; kingdom Metazoa; phylum Nematoda; class Chromadorea; order Rhabditida; family Steinernematidae; genus Steinernema; species Steinernema scapterisci. The sequence continues at coordinate 30,750 of KN167081.1, forward strand.
GCCAGCTGGAAGTTCTGCGCTCGATGGGATTTGTCAACGACGCAGCGAACATCCAAGGTATTTGAACTCACGCCAGAATCCTCTAACTGAATTCTCTTTTTCAGCTCTTACGGCAACTTTCGGAGACGTCCAAGCCGCGATCGAACGCCTGCTGAACAGCCCCTAAGGATCCGAGCTTCCCGATTATCTCCTTCTGTGTTAGTTGCCGACTCCATTCCTTCTTTTCAAGAAAACTACGAAATCGTATAGAAATGTTTAATGAATATATTCCTTTGCTAAAATTTGTAATTTACGCTTATGACTTAAGTTATTGTCTGACGCAGTTCGTTCCTCGCTGACAGTAGTGGTTCCTCGGATCACACGTGTAAACTTGTAAATTTCTGGCGTATGTGGTGGACTTCTGTGAAATAAATTCTCAGTTTTGTGGCAGTTCAGGGCACAGATTGGGGAGGAAGCGGGGTTCCGGGGACCACTTAGGGAGTCATCACTCACTGGCAGTCATCGAATGTCTTCGGGCCGAAACGTGGCGTCCCGGGGATTAACCCTGGTCTCATAATCTGTGCTTGCAATGTTTTTCTATCATTCTTCCTCCCGCGGGCGCCGCGGGGTTCTCGCGGATGAGTGCCAAAGGGATTCTCGGTTGACTGTTTGGGTTCCGATGACGGATTGTTTTGATCGCGATTTACGATGTGCGCAACTGTGCCGTGGGCGCCGTGTAATCCATCATAAACAAACTTTCAAGGGGCCGCCAGCAGCCGCCTCGCGCACACCTTTCGGGGTCAGCCGCTGACAGGTGCCTCCGGGCCTGGAGTCTTCCTCTGGGCTGTATCCTTTTGCAGATCTCTTAGAGCCGCAGTTGGGCCGGGTTTCCGGAAACATATGAAAGCGGAGACGATAAATCCGATCTCCTAATATTTCCTCCCAGCAGCAGCCGAAGAAGGGCCATTAGATGATGGGAAACGGACCTAGGGGAATGACTCTCGGGTTACGGTAGGCTGGGACTATTTCAGCAACTGATCAAATATTAATCTCGAAGACGCGGCGAAGCGCAATCTGGCAGAAAGGAAGCGCCGCGCTTAATTATGCGCATGTCGCGCGAGCCGAGGACAAAACAGCGGAGCGTTTATCCCATTATGCAATATTATATCTCTGAGCTGATGGCAAACGAGGAGCCGATTGAGGAGGACGCTGGCAAGAGTCGCGCGGTTGACCCCAGCGGGCCGCTGAGCGCCTTAATGAGATTTGAGGGTCGGCGGCGCTCGCTTGTTTTATAATTTGGGTTGACGAACGCGCTGTCGCCGCGAATCGAAATCCCGAAGACGTCAGAATTCTGCGGCTGGAAAGTTGCGACGAGAGTCGGCTGGAGATTGGAGATGACAGACGACGCTTAATCTCCATTATCCCGCCAGAGCAAATACGGCGACGTTCCTAGAAATTCGGGATTTCGGTTTGGAAGTGCAGAAGAGGTACGAGATAATGCCGAGATCGCGAAGACCTGGCAGATTTGGTGTCCGAGGGTCGGAGGTCGTCCGGGTTCGAAGGGTTTACGGCTGGGCGGAGCGATGGCGGTTCCTGGAGGTGGTCCACTGGATCAGCTGTGGCCAAATTGTTTCTGACCCGGACTGGAGCGCCTTTGTTTGTTGCGTCTGCGGGAGATTCATTCGTGTCGCGTTATTATGTAACTTTCCCTTGAATTCGGGAAAAGCCGAGTATCTCTTCTGTTCTCGAAATCCAACGTTTAGCACCGTTTTGAGAACTTTCAACCACGATACCAATTTTAATCGACTAAAATGGACTTTATTGTTACTTAAATGGGGTTCTCTCTTTATAAGATGAAAACATGGCAAGACTGATTGTTCCAATTCGCGTTTTGACGAATCACTGCGATTTCAGCAGCTTTTTCGCTTTCTACAAAGTAACTCTTCAACTTGCGCTGTGTATCCTTTCCGGCGTGGTCCACGGATGCTGTTTCCTTTATCTTATCCTTTTGCCACGACCATTTTCTACCAAATTCTTCTTTTTCCATATTCTCTTTCGAACAAAACGTCCTCCCTCATTTCCTTCTGCCCCTCCAATTCCATCCTCCTCCAAACACCCAAATTGCTCTTTTCGTCCTTCTGGCCGAACGTTCTGGGATCCAAATTTACAACCGCCAGTCGCTTACGGTCCTCCGCCTCCGTTCGCCCCTTCTTCGGGTCCTCCTCCCTGGTCCCCTCGTCGCCTCCTTCGCCTCGTTTTGGCAGATTTAATATCACCTTCCCCTGATTTATTCTTCATTGTGCTCCAGGTCCCTCAAACGCACAGCCGCCCGGGGCGTCAGGAACCGCGCAGGCCCTTGCTCCCTTATGGGGGCAAACAGGTATTCGCGCGCGGAGGATTTTATGGGTTAAATTTTAGACAAAAATGCAATTATGCGTCGTGGGATGAGCGGCGCGATGAAAAAACTAATAAAATGGTGACGGGCGTCCAAGGCCGTCGTGATTCCACTCGTTCTTATCCCGCTTCCTTCTTCTTCGAACCGAATCGCCATAAATATTGCATAAAGAAGCGACGATACGAGGCTCCGCAGGAGACAAAAACGCCAAATGGAAACATTTTCCGCGGCGAAGGAAACAATCCGGCCGCCGCGGTCCCTTGGGATCTGTCGCCGGTCCTCGAAGACAATTTGTTAATTAGAGAAGCGCAACGAGAATATGCAAATGAGCGCGCGGCTTATATAAATAATGATGAATGATGGATAAGCGAACGAAGCGAGTCGGAGAAGTCGGGGGAGGAGGAGTGTCAAGAGGAGTGAGTGAGTCCAAGGTGCCCCGGTTGTTTGGCCCGTTACGTGGTCCTCGAAAATAACGTTAGATTTGTGGGGCGGATAAGAGAAGATGATTCGGAGGAGGCGAATTGCCCGATTGAATATTCCGCCGCCGCCGCGCGGACGAAGAAGCCGCCGAGGTTGGCGAGGAGTGTCTTCTCGACGACGCAGATTTGGGCACAAATTAATCGCTGGCACGCAAACAGTCGTCGTCATCGGAAGCCGTCGGCTCCATTTTGGGCTTATCGAGGGGACACTTCTGCCGGGCGCTTTGTTTCCGGCCTCTCGCGGCTCCGATGCTCCGCCAAGCGCCTCCTAGCCAGCCTCCAGGCCGTTATTACCGTAGTCCACGAGGAGACGCACGCGGAGCCGCGCGAGCGCGAATATTATATTCGGAATTGTTGTTGTTATGAGGAGCGCGGAACGAATGGACGCCGCCGGGGGAGGAGTTCAAGGACCACGGACGCGGCCGAGGGCAGTGAGCGGCGAAGCCGAGGAAGAGGAGAAGGAATTAATTCCTCGCGCACTCACTTTATGCGTCGATACGCTTGTTCTCGCCGAGTTCACGGCTCGAGGAGACCCTGGGACGCCGGAGGGAGTGGGGACCCAGAGGTGACCGGATTGAGCGCTTTTGGCCCCGATTAGCACTTGGTGATTGATCCATCCGCCCCGGCGCCCATTTATTTTCATTTTCGGAGGAACAAATGGCCTCGGACAAGTTCCGAGATCTGAATATCGACGTTTTTGATCTCGCTTGATTCTCCGCTCGCCTTAACGACTCTCTCTCTCTCTCCCAACCTAATCGTACTTCCCCGAGTTATCTTAACGACTCCAACTCCTCCGATGTCTCCTCCAAGTGCACCCGCACTCTGGCCGACTGAAATAAAAGTTTCAGCGTCATAAAACCTTTAATGTGCTTGCTTCCTGTCCGACCTTTGAGTCTCGAGACCCTAACCGATCTGACGTTCACTCCTAAACACTTCCATCTGACGACATTCATCATCCGACAACCTCAATCGTTGCCTCCTCGTAGCGGCTACGATAATCTTCTTCAAAACAAGCCGCTAGATTCTCTCCTCCGCCCGCTGCCTCACAATCATCATTTTTACTTATTTTCGACTCTGTTTTCGTTGACAATATCATCAGTTTGGACTGGTGATGATAAATGTGTTTTGATTGATCGGTTTGGTGTCGATTCGAAGACGCTCGGAGGAACGAGGATCCTGCAAGCCGTTTTTCGGTCAAAAGCGTCAAACCGGGTTTAAGAATTCATGAGAGTTTCAATTCTTGGGAGGTCTTCATAGATCTGTTCTCGCTACCATTTAGCTTCGGGGTCTCCTCTCTGCTCCGTTCCCTGACATATCTTCTTCTTAGATCCAAAATCTAACAACTCCTATTCTTCTTGCATCTTGAACGCTTCCGAATTAGATTCAAAAGTTCAGTTTTATCAAAAATTTATGGAGAACAACCTAGCTCAAAGTCCTTCTTGAGTCTTCCCTCGCACTTCCTACGATGACCTTTCCAACCTTTCCTGCGCTGAACCTCGCCTGCACCTACAGAATCGCTTTTCGCCTCCTTCGCTGCTCCTCAAATTATGGTAATTCTCCTCAGCGATTATCTTCATCCGCTTAGAGGGCTGCTCGGCGCCTCGAAGCTGTTTTCGCGCCTCCGCGGCGGCCCTTCGGCGGCCGTTTATAACCGCGAATTAATATGGAATGAGTGGCTACCGTAATCCGCGCGCGGGCGTCCGCTCGGGCGTTCGCAAACGACATAAAATTATTTAGAGACGCTTATTTATCGCATGATCGTCGTGCGTTTATCATTTCTGGGCCTCTCGCGCGCCGCCCCTCGCCGCTCCTTCCCCGTTTGGCCTCAGGCGAGCGCCGAGGCGCCGGCGGCGCCGCAACCGTAACGAAGGAAAACATTTTAATTCGTAATTAATCGACATCTAAAGTGCGAAAACAAATGTTTTGGGGCTTCGGCGGATTCGCAACTTTGCCCGGTCCCTTCCGGCGGCGGTGGCGGCGCTTTTTCAGGGACCTCTATCCCGTCTTCTTCTTCGTCGTCGTCGGTAGGAGCTAACGAGAGAATAATAATCGCGGCGCTCGATGGGTGATAAAGAAGGTGATAAATCAGAGCGATTCTATGAGTCTTGTAGCATATGCGCCGTCCGCGGCTCGCCAGGGGCCAATCCTCGCGACGACCTGCCTACTCCGTCATAATTTCGCGATCGTATAATCGCCCGGGGCGTCGTCCTCGAGCCCCGCGGCGAGCGAGAGGATCATAAGCGCTACAGGTGAACAGAGCGAGGCAAGGCGAGGAGGTAACGCGCCTCCGGAGGAAGTGGCCGGGGTTCAGGCGCTGGCTGCGGCCTCAGGGCGCGAGTTTGAGCCATTTATCACCGACTCGATTAGTGCTCGACAAAGACTCCTAGCAGCGATTGTAAAACGCGAACGACCGAAGTTGCGGAGTTGGAAACGGGCGCGTTGGATTCTCCGCTGGACTCATAAATCCCGAGCAATATTCGCCCGGCTGTTGCGAGGCAGCCACGAGTTCCCGGAACCCCTTCTTCTACAGTATTCCGTCTTCGGTCTCCACCGGCGCTTCCCGAAGACTCCTCGGCCTCTGGCGGCTACAACGAGCGCACGAACGATAATTAAATGCTTTCGCGGAAATAAGCACCGCGCGGGATACCAATTTAATTTATTTTCCATAATGGTCGACTCGCGGCGCCGGAGTGCGGCAAGGGCCGGCGAAGGAACCGTGGGGCCGCCGCCACTTCCTATCTCCATCCCGGCAATCCTTCGCCCCATCAAATAATTTATTGTTTTTACATTCACCCGAGGTCCGCGCGCACACACTTTGAACGCCAATAAATAAACGCCAAAATGTGTAAATCGCCCGTTGGCGGCGGATTAATATGCGCGGCCGCCGCCGTCGAGATACGGGGTATGGTAGTGGGATGGACGGACGGCTGCGGATGCCAGATTCGTCTTTTAAATGGTTTTCTTGTTTTTGTTTTTGAAGATCGGAGAAATTGCCCATTCCAGTCCGGTTAATAGCTCCAACTTTCGGAGTTACACCGAGTTGCCCCGGGAAACACGTAAGGATGAGCGAACCGGACCCATCTCGGACTCTTTGAGGGTCCACTTTAGTGACTCGCTGACCTCTGAAAGTTCGGAATTGAAGGGAATTCCCAGAATCCAAAAGCCCTCTGTGCAGGCCCAGAATCCGAGTGGCCCGAGTTTCTGCGTAATGAATGTTTGTTGCCGAGTCCTCTTTCGCTTCTGCTTCTTCCCAAAACGCAGAGATGTTTTGCCATTTGGGGGCCGCGCAGAACGTCATAACGTTCCCACGTGAGTCAGGTGGCTCTCTTTAAGGAGACCAAATTAATATCGAAAGAAGCTCCGAGGCGAAGACGCGATGTGTCACCTCGTCTGGCGCCAGCGACGTTCTTCTCCTCTTCTCCTCGATATGCAGATGCAGCCGAGAAGGCTTAATTAGAACGAAAACACGGAGGGCCCTCGGGCAGGTGAGTGTCCCCAGCAGCCTCTACCGTACTCCGCCCGAGTGCAGCCAGCGCGTGCGTCCGGAGAATGACGGACAGTCTTCCTGCCGTCAACCGAGGCGATCGGGGTTGCGCAACGCGGGTGACCATAACTGTCCCGTCCTGATTGATCATGGCCAGCCCGCGAGGCAGGCCAGCCGCGACCACCCGCGTCGGTCCCTGCTTGGGCCCTTGAGTGACAGGCGCTAATCGCTCGTTTGTTCGCTCGACTTCTCGAGGGTCGCGCAAAGACGTTTATAATGACGGATAATTCCTTCTTGATTCCTCGCAATCGCAGTCTTCTTCGTCTTCTTCTCGTCGTCGCCCTCTTCTTCTAATATTTTGCCGCCTTTTCAAAAATCTCTGTTCTCCACGACGACGACATCGCTCGTTCTTCATTCGCTAATAAATTTCGCCCCTCACAGCGCCCATTTCGCCTAACGACTCTCCGCTGGCCTCTCTGCGCCCTCCGCGCTCCGGCGCTCCTTCGCCGATCGTCGCCGATAAACGATCGCGAAGACGATCTCCAAAAAACTCAAATCGGCAACATTCGCAGTGTTGCGGTGTCGTTGCGGAGCGCCGGAGAGCCGGGAAAAACGGTCAAGCCCTGCCTGTTTGCGCCGGGTTACGGTAGAAGACCCCTCGGGGACGCACTATTTGCATAAGACGACGAATTTGGGATGATTAGAGGAGGAAGGCGAGGCGAAGACATGAAGACGACAGAAGAAGAAGCAGAAGGAGAAGAAGAAGAAGACATAATATCTGTCGGTGTAATTTGAGATAAAAGCGGATGGATAATGTAATCGGTGGCTCGCCCCGAGGGGCCGCGCGGCCGAATGTTTGTGTGCGCGAGGAGGACGTGCAATTAGCCCCGACGCGATGATTCGGTAGCCGAAGTGGGCCCCTGATTAGGATCCCCTGCCTGCCTTTTGACTCCCTCGGCCTCCTCCTCCTCGCATAAACAATCAAATATCGCCCGGTCGACCGAATCCGATTTGCCTCCAAAGCGGCGAAGATTCTCCGGCAGTCCTCGCTCTGGATCTCCCCCAGTCCCAACCACATGATCCAAGTGCCCGAGTCCTCCGAATGTCCTCGGAAGACGACTTCCTTGCGCGGTCGACCTGTATCGGCTGCCAGAAGACGGCCGATGGCAACTTTACTACAAAATATCTTTGCCACCGAAACCAGTTGACTTTATGGGTTTTTATCTGAAATTATTGCCACTTTATAGCCTCCTAGCGAGCGTCGTCGACGTCTCCGCCGTCCTCCTCGCATCATATTCGCTTGTTTTCGTGCCTTCGACACGACGCCCGCCGCGACCTTCCGGGATTCCTCCTGCGCTGGCTCCGGAGCTCCAGCTCCCTGGGACCTCGGCGCCTCGGACACCTCAATCGGCAATCAAATTGATACTCTCCTCCAATGGCGGTGTCAACGGCGGCGTCTTCGCTCTTCACGCGGTTTGTTTTCGGTCGCCTCTCGCGCGTTCGCTCCAAAAAGAGGTCATATAATTAAATTTAATTTGTTTTATGGATTCGGTGGGCGGCGAAGTAGCGTCGACGAGCGGCGATACGGCTGTCTTCTGCGGCTGCGGCGGAGTCGGAGACCGTACCGCTTATGATGATACCTAGGAAGGGGAAGGTTCGGCTCTCCGACCCCTCAGAGGAGGAAGAGGTCCGGAGGAACTCCGAGTTCCTCGCCGCCGCTTCTCAAATTAAAACGTTCGTTTTCTGGCGAATTCTCCGGGGGCCGTCAATCTCAAATAATATTCGAAGGGGAGGCCGCTCGCCGCCAGCGAAATCCCCCAGAGAGCGCTTAACTCGAATATGATTGAATCGCACACGCCTCCTCGACGTCGTCATTCCGGAGATTACTGTACCCCTCGGCCGTCTTCTCGCTTCTTCCTCCTCGTTTCCGGTTCCTCGAATCCCCTTTTGTACTTCTCGAAGCCCCGATCGATCGGCCCTGATTTCGGAGAGTCCCTTTTCCTTCGCTCCTCGTACCTCCTTCGAGCTTGGGCGTCGGCACGACAAGCTGCGCGATTGTTTGGGTAAATATTATGTGGGCCGAGGAAGACTCTCAAGCTGCTTACTCCGCGGCTGCCTCGCTGACTTTTCCCGAACTTTCTCATTTTTTACGCGCTCTCAGCAAATAATATTCGCTCATATTTAATTTTTTGGACAAATACAGGCGAGGGCCGCGCGGCTTCGTGAAGACCCTTAGCTGCGCGTTTTCCGCCTCAGAGCCGAATCGCGAGGGATCAGCGCCGGCGGCTGGTCGCTCCTCGATCGCTCGCCCGCTGCTGCTCACCGCCTGACGTCATCCGCGCGGCTATTTTGTAATATTCGAGAGGAGAAGAAGACGACGAAGAAGGCGCCCCGAGCTCTAATTCGTGTGACTAATTGGACATGACAGCGCGATTATTCGATTTTTTGCATATTTTATTTGATGACAAATGAGCTCCTCTCCCGATCGGGATCTCCGCTACCGTCCGTCCCACTTTCGGTTTCCTGTAGCCTTTTCCTCGGGCTCTCCTTCCAACGAGAGACGTTCCGGGTCAGCCTCTCTGCCGTCCCCACCTTTCGGCCCTGGAACTGTACTCCTGAACATGCCCTTCAGCCCCGTTCGTCCCACTTTCGCCTGCCACTTCTCCAGCGCTCATTACTCAACTCTCGATCTCGAATCAGGGCTGCTGCTGCTGACTCAACGACGCCGATTCCCTCCCTCCGCCTACCGTCTTCTCCGCCGTTCTCCTGCAACTCGTCTTCATCTTCCCGGTTCATAATCGGTTCCGCCCCGATTCGGCCAAGACCCGCCTTCCGTCGGCTCCTCTCTCTCCCTCCAACCTTTGCCCACTTTCTCCGTCCGTCATATTCACTCATTTTCGTTGGCTTTTTTGCGCCGCCGCCAATCGCGACGCTCCTCGAGCGTCGCTGCCTCTTCGAAGTCGACGACGACGACTCGGCGACGACACCAAATACTAATAATCGAGAAGAGAAGGCGCCCGCCGCGGCCGGACGACCCCTCCTCACTTTTGTACGCGTCGACGACTTTTTTCGGGTTGTCCTCTTGCATAATAATTGATGGCGACGCCTCCGGCGGTGGCCGAATGTTGCATTCCCCCAGGAACCCCGGCCGTTCCGCGCCGAGGCACGTGTTGGAACCGGCGTCGTGGCACCGTACCTCTACAGTCCTCGTCTACAGTAACCTCTTTCTTGCAGAGTTATGTCCAAGCGAGCATGAATGTTTCGTCTCGTCGAAAACAGGCAAAACCTCAACGGGCCTCCTCTCTGTCCAGCTCCTCGGCCTCCCCGACCTCCTCGCTCCTGAATTCCTCCTCCGACGAGCCCCCGTCCAAAGCTCCGAAGCTCCAGCGGAGTCCCCACGAAGACGACGACGACGGCGACGACGGCGAAGATCGCCTCAAACTCGGTGCGTTTTCCGCGCTTTATTTTGATGTTTCAATGGCCCTTGGGCCTATCGGCCTTCGCATCTCGGCGCGACGGTCGCCGGGCTGTAACAACGCAACAGATCGAAACGGAGCCGTAAACGGCGAAGGAAGGCGGCGCGAGCAAAGAATTCAAATGAGTCGCCGCTAATTGGGGCCGCCGGCGAAACTTTGGCGACAGCCGCGAAACCGATTTGACGCCGATTTATGGGCTTTTGTGCGAAGTCGGAGACCGGGGCCGCGCGTCTTTCGAGGTGCCGCGCGACTGTTTTAATTGGTTGCCGAGACCGCGGGGAACTTTGAAGCAGATTCTTCCGCTCTAACCTTTCATTGTTTCGAGGTGCGCAGAGTTCCGCCGGCTCAAAGGGAAGCGCCGGGGGAAAACGTCGTCGGAAGTGGCGAGGGGTAAAGGGCACGGCGAACAGTCCGGTGGCTTGCAGGGTGTTTTGAATGGGCTGGGAAAGTTTGCTTTGAGGATCTTTGGACATCGGAAAGTTCGCCCTTCTTGCCTCCATTCCAGTCTCAAACTCGCTTACCATATCTCCCCACGACTTAATCAGAATCCCTCTCCGCTCATGCCTCCCGTCGAGTTTCGGCTTATTACAACCTTTTGTTCTTTGATTGCTGCAGGGAGCGGATTAACGAAGCGAAATTTGTCGCCAGATTGTCAATTAGTGTTTGTGTTGTTGTATGCAAATGAGCTAAGAGGATAATCTCGTTTGTCTTTCCATTCGCCCGGGCACTCCCTCTAATTATCCGCATTCATCTGAAGAGGGCGCGGGTCCTCCGCCGCCGCCGAGGGCCAAGTTGAGCCTGGATCGCTTAACCGATTCTTATTTTCTGGTTACCCCGGTCCTCATCTCCTCTTCTCCTCCTCATCTTCTCCTGCTCCTTGTTTTCGGCCTCTGTTTTTCCGCTCTCCGCCTGTTATGCAAATGTCCTTCGGCGTTCTTTCGCCGCTTCCAAGACGTGTTCCTTTGTTGTCGCCGCAGCGTTGAATCGCCGTGTCACCTGTCAAAACGAGCGCGTGATGACAAATATTAGGTTAGGTGATGGGTGTAGGTCGGGGCTAGGTTACGTGCACGCCTAAGGGGGACTTCGGGGGCACCCGGGGTAAACCGTCGGCGGTGCGCAGAGATGAAGCGCGCAAAAAAAATTGTGTCACAATCGATAAATGAACCCGGAGATGATCACCTGTCGGGAGGAGTCCCGGGAACCTAGGATATTCTTTGCCCTTTCGAGAGTCTCTGTTTCTGGGTTCAAGGGTTCCTCCTCCTCCTGCTGCTGCTCCAATCTGGTTCCTTCGGTTTTCATACACACATGTCACTCTGTTGTCCAATCTCTTGTTCCAAAACGCAATTTTCAAGCCTCCGAAGCAGAATTTGTAAAACGGCGTCCATTTGGAAGTCGGCCGGCGCTTATCTCGGGAGCAGCATCCACGCATCTCGGGCCAAATCCGATAACCGCTGTGGGTGGCCCTACGACGTTATTTTCTCTTTTTGATTCCAGCGCAGATTCGATTATGATTGATTGCGGCAGAGGAAGCGGCGGCCGGAAACGGCGAGGCGTACGGTAGATTATGCGCGAGCAGCGATGCGCGAGGCTACGGTAATATGCGGGATGAGCGCCGGCGCCGGATTATGATTGGCCGAAAGCGACTGGCGGGAGGCGGGCCGCGCGAGGCTCGGCAGAACTTATCGATTCGATGAGGAGATGATGGACTCGAGGGGCCACCGAGAGAGTCGAAAATGATTGAAAATTAAAACGAGGGCGCATTGTGTCCTCAGGGAGAGGACGAGCGGCGGACGAGCGAGAGGCGCAGCGGAGTAATGATAAATGGACCCGGGAAGAAGTCCTCTTTGTTTTGTATCGCACGCGCAACTGTCAACTGCGGCCCCCCGCGGCGGAGTTCTTTCGCCTTCCGCCGCCGCGGTTCTTCTCCTCGGAGAAGAACTCGGATCCGTCGACGGACGCCGCCGGCGGCGGCGGCGGCGCGTTGTTGCCAAACGTGCTTTTTGTAGCACCATTAAATTCGCGTTTTAACGACCGCAAATGTTATTGTCGGAGCAGCAGTTTGGGGATTACGGTAGCACCGCAGGCGGACAAAGGCAGCCGGTGGTCGGCGGAGGACACCTGCCCTTCAAGGAGGTCAGAATCGGGAAGGGACCGTCGACGGGGAAACAGGCGATTTTTGGAACCGAAGAATGCGCGAGATCCTTATCGCGAGCGCGTTTTGAAACATTTTGTGATCGAAGAGCGGCGGAGAAGAATCGTCGTGGTTATTAATGGGGCGAATCGCTCCTCGTTTGAGGGGTTGTCGGGTGGTTAGGAAGGGCGCCCGCGAGGCTTAGGGCAGGGGTGGTTTCGGTCGGATCAAGGAACGATTAGCGAGGGAGGCGAGGAAAATGACGATGAGTGGTGGAGGGTTCCTGCAGAATGCATGTTTGCAGAGGGAGAGGACATCGGATGGACTCAGATTTGATATTTGGAATCCGACGGAAATCCCGATTCCAAGAATAGAAGCGCCGTTTTTGCGCGGCGTGAATTCTTATCCGCTTCGAATCACCGCTCGTCATCGCCGTCGCCGTGATTGGGTAAACGAAGTCACGGTTGACCCTAATGCACAGGAGAGGAACTCTCGATTTTTTGCCTCTTGGTGGCTGCAATCGCGCTGTCACGGCGCTCATTTTTGTGACAAATCGAAACACTAATGCGAACCGAAGGCCGAAGATGAATGGAGCGCCCCGCGAATTAATTACCCCAGAATGTTGCTAATATGGAAGAAGAAGACGCCGCGAATTCTGTTGGAACTGTTGCGACAACAGGTTTGACAAGCGGAGGGACGAGAGAACTCGCTCGCGGGCGCGCGTTTAAGACCTCACGCCGAGGAGAACCGTTGCACCCCAATTCTCGAGGCCGAGGGATCTATTAAATCGCAGTTTCCCTTCGATTCGAAAACAATTTCAAGTGCGAATATTCGAAAACATTTGGAAATTCATGTTTTCGGCATTAATCGCGTGTTTTCCGCTTGCGGGCGCTCATTTCACGTTATTAGATGATCAGGGGTAAGGACAGATTCGGAGAGGGCGCGTTTTGAGGGGCAACGGATCGTTTCCGGGTTCTAATAATCTCTGGTTTCAGAAGCGATGAAGTCGACGGGCGAATCGCCGTTTGCCGAGGGCCTCCAGCAACTTCTGGCCTCGCAACGCACCTCCGGCGAGTGTCGTCTTCCGCTGCTCCAGGTATGCAATTAGCCAGAACGCCCCGCTCCGCCTCCGGCGGGCCGGCGCCTTCTCCGGGAGGCCGGCTTCTCCTTCGGTACTCTCGCAGGCCCCGTTTCTCCATTCAGCAGCAGCCACTAAAAGCGATGGCGACGTTCTGTTATGAATTAATGCGTCGTCCGCCTTCCATTTGTGGCTCATTGTAATTACATAATTCGGACGACGCCGCCGCGATTCCGCAAGCAGTTTGAGCCCTTTGCTGTGGGATTATAAGCGACGGGGTTAATTTATACGATTTGGAACTTTTGTTCCGTTTTTTGAGTGCCTTGGGATTTGGAACGGCCGGCCGCTCGTACGCCTTCGCTTCGGATTTTGAATTTTGGCGCTAATGGAAGTCCTGTTTCAGAAGGAAATGACCCCTCCGGCATCGGATTCCGAAGCCGCCATCGATCTCTCGCAGAAGCCGACGGCGCCGCAGTCGGGTTCGGTTCCGCCGCACGAAGAATCGCCCGTTTCCGAGAAGGCGAACCCGCTTCTTCAATCGCTGGGAGGCCTGACGGCCCAACAACAGGTAAGCGGCGTCGGTGGACACGTCGGAAGGCGGATGATTGGTGGCCTTTTGTGTTGTGGTTAGGCGAAGCGATGTCGACGACCGTTTCTTCCTCGATTCTCATTTTTCAAAATTTGCACCCAAACAACGACGATTAATCGCCGTTCGCGCAACGATCGTGCGAAAGTGCCGACGGCGACAGAAACTGTCACAAAGGGCGTCCGCCGCGCCTTCTAGGGATCTGCCGCCTTTGCGGCTAAATCGCCCCGCTGACTAATGCAGGGAACGGAGTTTTGTGTAAAAGCGCATTCCATTAGCGATCAGAGATGAGCAATCTAGATGAGCAAATGAGGTGTTCCGGCTCCAGTGCTTATTACGCATGTAATTAGTGGGCAAAACGTCGAAGAGGACTCTTGAAACCTTCCCAGAAGAACACTTCGTGGTCGATCATCCGCCTTTGCGCGAATTTGTGTTTTTACACGTTTTGGGAACCCATTTCAAGAGTTTCATTTTCTTTTGTTTCAGCAACTCCTTCAATTCTATGCGCAATTGGCGAAGAATGGGTCCATCGACCTGAAGTCCCTGACCGCCGATGGGGGAATCCTGGCGCAGATCCATGCTTCACAGGGTTCCGTGTACCCTCCACTGTCGCCTCCAAGCAGCAACGAAGCCGCTAGCGCCGTCGGAGGAACTTCGAAAAGCCGCGACGAGGAGAAGGGACACGCTTGTGCCGCCGAGAACTGCTCCCAGGTGAGTCCGCGGAGAACTGAATGCAAATTGCGCGTTTTCCTAAACTCCGACGAACGCTGCTTTCGATTAATTATAATTCGTGGGCCGAACGGAGGCTCCGCGTTCTTCGTCATATCCCCCTCCTTGGCGAACACGTCTTCGACGTCGCCTCCTTAATTGCCTGTTTTTACCTTCTCAACTATCGTTTTCCTTTCAGAGGTTTTGCTCCCGTGGCGCCCTCCTCTGGCACGCATATCGCCGGCACCAAAACGAACGTCTTCTGCAGTGCGACGATTGCGAAGAACGTTTCGTCTCCGTGCAATCGGTAACAGATACCGTAACCCAAGAACCACATCTAAATACACCTATTCCAGATGGCAAAACACCGGTGCCTTGAGAGTCCGAGGCCAGCTTCTGCGGACACTTCTCTCCCAACAGAATCTCGGGAATTCTCCTCCGGAACCGGGTCGGTTCCTCCTCCCAAGGAGCTGCACTACCACGTCGTCACTCGCTCGCCGTCGCCCTTATCCGCGTCGCCGAATCCCTCGGAATCCGTCGAGGAGTCCGCGCCTTCGGAAGCCAGCGGATTCCTCTTCAACCAGCTCTTCGCTTCGCAACGCAACCCGATCACCTCTTCCGCGTCAGGCTCCGCTCTGGATCTATCGTTCTCCATGCCCCAAAACGTACCTCCGGGCCCTCCGCCGCCCTCGTTTCTCCAGTTGCCCCCGTTGGCTCCTCCGCCGACTTCTCTACCTCACCACTCAAGTAAGTATCATAACAACCCTCTCGAGTCAAATTGCGGCTTTCGGATTCTGCGAACGCTTATAAATAGAGATTTGGAGAGAACTACGTGGTTAAGTGTAAACAGCGTGCTACGAAATGACGTTTTGAGTGGGAATGAGCTTTGATACCTTTCTAAGTGTTTGTTTGTGTATTTCATCCGTTCCTACTTACAGTACCCTCCTTCGATATGGGCATGGGGCGACCTCCCGCAGGTCCGCACGAAATGTTCCTGAGCGCTGCGGCGAATTCCAACGACGACGACTGGGAAGCACTGATGGAGGTAAACACAAGCGACGAAACCGAGAAGATCCGAGCTCTTGTGGGTGACAAGGCGATGCCCACAACGGACCCCAACCAATGCCTTCTTTGCCGGAGGGTCCTTTCGTGCAAGAGCGCCCTCCAGATGCACTACCGTACCCACACCGGTGAACGTCCTTTCAAGTGCCGTATCTGCCAACGCGCTTTCACCACCAAAGGAAACCTGAAGACTCACATGGGCGTCCACAGGGCGAAACACTCGTTCCGGGGACTCGGCGCACCTCCGGCCATCCAGCACCAGTGCCCGATCTGTCAGAAGAAGTTCTTCACCCCTCAGCAACTCCAACATCACATCTCTCAGCATACGAGTCAACTCAGCAGGTACCGCAACTCTATTCGACTTTTTAACTTATCGCTCATTTCAGAAACCCGATTCCTCCGCCTAACAGCAGCATCACTTCGGTCCCTTCAAGCGCCTTTGATGGAATCAAACCTACGGATTCTCCTCTGAACGGTCTCTCGCATCTCATCCCACACAACATGATGCCCCCGACCACGTCGGCTCACTTTCCTCCGTTTCCCCTCTTTCCGGGTCTTCTTCCTTTTCCCCAACATCCTCACGGACCGCCGACTTCGCTCCAGGATTCTCCTCTCTCGCGGAACAGCCCCAACGTAGCCACGACTCTGCAATCGAGAACATCTCCTAAGCGCGAAGAGGGAATGAGCAAGCCGAGTTTGGCCTCGAGTTTGACCTCGACTCCACCAAAGAACAGCATCAGCAACATCCTCGCAGAAACGGCACCTTCGTTGTTCCAGAAATCAGTTTTTCCCAAGAAGGAAGCATCGGAATCGGATCCATCGGAGTCGAGTTCGGGAGCTGACTCGCTGGGAGATTCGAATTCTCCGACACCGATCGAAGATTCTGAAAAGAAGGAGAATGAGGTGAAGATTTCAGAGAGGTAAGATCGTTATTCCGAGGGTCGTTTTAAAAACTGGATTTAGAATGCGGAGTGTGAAAGAAGAAATAAGTCCGAAAGTTCTGCTGGAATCCTCGGCTTCGTCTTCTGACGCGCCGACGGCGAATCCACTCGACGCGATGCAGAAGATGTGGGCAGAAACGGAACCTCCGCCACCCCGACAAACGCCGATTCTCTCGAAACATCAGTGCTCCGTGTGCTTCAAACACTTCAGCAGCAGTTCTGCTCTTCAAATCCACATGCGTACTCATACCGGTACCGTAACCCGCGCCTGTATCTTTGCCTCAAACGATGTACCTATTTCAGGCGACAAACCGTTCAAATGCGAAGTTTGCTCTCGCGCGTTCACGACCCGAGGGAACCTAAAAGTGCACATGGGGACTCACATGTGGCAGCAGAATCCTTCGCGGCGTGGACGGCGGATCTTCGAATTCGCATCGGGCGCCCCAGGCGCTCCCGAACCCAACGGCCCCGGTGGGCCTCCCGCAACCGGTTCCTCCAACGATCTCCTCTTCGGTCCTCCGAACCCCTTCGGGATTCCCTTTCCGCTCCTGGCCGCGCGTGCGTCCGCGCCGCCGCCCGCGACGCACCGTTCGCACCTGGACGCGATGATGTGGATGTGGCGTACGGTGTGCTCCGTGTGCCAGAAAGTGTGTTCCTCGCCCTCGGAGCTCGAGTCCCACCTGAAACTGCATCTCCAGTCCACGTCGAACGCGGCGAGCGCCGGCGGCGCCGCATCCCCGGCGCTGCTCCAAAACTCGGTCGAGTAGCAGCTACCGTAGCCCGTCCGGCCCTCTTCGAAGCTTTCTACTCAGCAATAACGGTGTTCCTTCCGGTAATAATCGGCTTCTCCTCTTCTCTTTCCCCACTCGATTTCATTCTGGTCTCATCCTTGTTTTGTCACTGTAGCTCGCCTTGACGGCGGCGGCTTTTCTGTATTTATTACCTAAAACAAGTTTTATGCAAATTTCTAAGCGATTAGGATTCTCTGTTCGTCGTCCTCTTTTCCATTCTCGTTCGTTAATTAATTTCGAAGAATAATAAAAGATCGATTAAAGCCTCCGACGACGCCCCAAATGGGCCGCCGCGCATCGTAAAACGCGCGTTTCCATCTGTTGGAGCAAACGCGCTTCATAATTGGAATATTTATCCCCGATTTGTTTCACATGCGCCGCCGCCACGAGCGAACGCATCTGCCGGTTACGGTCGCCGAGCGGCTGGAGGAAAGGTGCTTGGGAACAGAGGAAACGAGGGGCGCGGAGCGAGGGATCGAAAAAACGAAGAAAGAAACATGGTCGTGTTGTAAACAGGAGCGTTTGTAGCGTGTTCGGGGCTGAAAATAGAGAACATTACAACGAGGTGGTGATTGACGCTTCAGGAAGACCACAAATTAAGGGTTTCAAAGGAAACCAGTTGCGGTCGAGCTGATGAAGACCGCGTGGATCGAAAGAATGTTATCGGGTTCTGATAACAGAAGACGTTAGAAGAGAAAGAAAGTTGAAACTCACCTTGAAGAAACGGTGAATGTCCTTTGAGGACAGAAGACAGGGCTTGATCACAAGTTCCGGCGGAATTGAGGATCACCGAAGCTTCCGAGGCCAGTGCCTCACGCAGAACGCAAGTTGAGTGTGGTGATTGATGAGCGAAAACATCAAGAAAGCTTGCGATTTCGCGCTCTTCTTTCCCTGACCGTCGAAGTTGTAAATCTTTTCGGTTTTGTTTCGTTTGCAGCAAATCTGAAAAGAGTCGAGATTTGGTTAATGCTCTGGCTGCGGATCATACCCGTTTTCGCGACTTTCCCCTCACCCAACCAAAGCATTTCGCTAGCGTTTTCCGGGAATATTTCCGCGTTTCGTTTCTTATTTCAATTGTGCTTTTCTTTCAGGTTGCTAATGCCGCATTTCAAGCACTTCTCCAGGAAGCAGCCCCACTGAAGATCCCTGCTGCGAAGCATCGCTGCACTGAATCTCCGGATCTCGGACGACAACGACGACATCCCAAACGAAATCACCGGACGGATTTACTTAGCACGAAAAAGCGATGGACAACATTGATCCTACGGCGAGTCGCCGCCGGCTCCGCTTGTTGCAGGATCGTTTGTGCGGGTGGATTCGCCCTGTTTCGCCGCTTTCTCAAGCTCCTCGTCGGCCTTCCGTTCAGCGATCCGCTGTATGGCTTCTTCCTTCGTCAAGCCCTCCTTCTTCATTAGCTGTTCCGCTTCTCCGTCGTCCTTCGCGTTGTGATCGAGCTAAATGAAGATGACTCAAGATAATCTTGGAAGCACTTACCAGCTGATGGTCAACCTTGATGTTGTTCTTCTTTTGGAGATCGGTCGGGGTCGGTGCGCCTTCTGCGCGAAGACGATTCGCGCCGCCGCCTTCCGCGAGGAACTCCGCTTGTTGCTT
This sequence comes from Steinernema scapterisci, assembly GCA_000757745.1. Taxonomy (NCBI): domain Eukaryota; kingdom Metazoa; phylum Nematoda; class Chromadorea; order Rhabditida; family Steinernematidae; genus Steinernema; species Steinernema scapterisci. Next base: position 49,471 of record KN167081.1, read on the forward strand.
ATCGTACTCCGCTAGATGAATCCTGTGGATGGCGGTCGGGCCGCCGGCAGCTTCATCCTCGTCAAGGATCTTCCTGAGGAAGACAAAGTAGAAGATCGTCGAGAGAAGCGCTCCGATAGCTAAAAATACGAGTTTAAGTGTTCAAGCAAATATAGATATGAGAACTTACCGAGAATCCCGATTTCGATCCAGAGTGGAGTCAGGTCGACGGATAATTCAGGAGGCGGAATGGTCGTGGCAGAGAAGATCTGGAGGGTGGATGTGGAGTTCTCGAAGATCTCCGTGGTCACCGAATTCACCGAGGTCACGTTTCCATAGTCGGTAGTGGAACCGT
>KN167081.1:50324-82042 GCA_000757745.1 Steinernema scapterisci
TAACCATTAATCAGATTGCAATTCTGTTCAACAGCGCCCAGCATAAGCACAGAATGTGCACATCTGGAAAACAATTCTTCCAACGAGTCAATCTCAATTCCTGTCTTTGATACGCAAGGCACAGTATGAAACTACAAGCAGAGAACGGTTATCAGTATGCACTTGGTCTGTGGGCTCAGCAAGAACTATAGATGGGTGCTCACAGTGCTGCTGTTTCGCCGTCCTTCATAGAAACTCACTGAATACCTTTAAGTGCAATCTTCAGATGTTAAAGAATGAACACAGAGTGACCAAAATCTATCGTCCAAATGCAATCAGAACAGGTGAAACCGTGAAGGATGATCATTTTTGCTCCCAACTGACGGAGGGCAACTCTTTTGTTACGGCACAGCTTCTGGGGGGTCGGTCTAAATCGATTCTACCAACGTCAGTGTTTTCTTGTATCCACGGCGGTCCTTCGGTGAAGTACTGTGAAGTGAAGTACTGGCTTTGAGTGATGTGCCCGTTCAACGAAGCACTCCGTAAAGCAGCACTGCAGCGTGTAGATCTGGTTCTTCTCTCTGGATTCTGCTCTGGATCTCGGAGAGCTCCAAGTTCGGTCGATCAACCACTTCCTCCTCGTTATCTTCTCTCCACGCACAACCTTCACACCCATTCCCCAACCCTTCCCCACCTCCATCCCAAACCGTTCCCTTGACCCTCCAGGGTTGGTGACAGAAGAGAACACGTGGGTTATAAATAAAATATCCTTTTTCATAAAATCGCATCATTAAACGGCAGGAGATTTTACAAATAATCGTGTCACATTTCATTAAATATACATAAACGACGAACTCAAAAGAACGAAACGATCTGGGAGACTCTGATATTCGACGACGAGAGGACGAACTACAGAGCGGAAGTAAGGAAGTCACCAACCCCGTGAAGGATCAACAAATAAGAACAACAAATAAAACTTCTTTTATCCTTTTCTGTCTCCTTTTCTAAGAGCAAACACTAAAGAAGACGTGCGCGAGTACTAGAAGAGCGAGAGGCCTCTGAAGAGAAGGTGGATTAACAAAATAGTGATGGAGGAGACGAAGAAGGAGAAGATGACTCGATGTGGGAGAAGGCAGAAGAGGACCCTTCTGTCGTCGTGTGTAGGGGGTGGCGGGGAGGTGGCGGGCGAAGGGCGTAGGGCTGGATCTGCTAGGATACAGGTTAACTCTAACTGGTGTTGAAGTGTACGAGTGACTGGTCGATTGTAGAGAGAGTTTATGTACAAAATTGAGAGGAGGAGGAGGGTCGTGGGTCGGGGTTGGGGTCGACTGGGTCAGGATTTGGAAGAGGAGGAGGGGAGCACGGAGAATTGGCAGCGACGGAACCGACGCGAGACTTGTCCTCGCGAAGCGCGAAGACGAGACGAGGAACCCGTACAGCTTAGCGATCGAAAGAACAACCAATATTTAGATGTGGCGGGCGAACGAAGGAAGTTGTGGTGATGACGATGGATGGATGTGGATAGGCGCCGGTGGTGACCCACGATGAGCTGGCCCGGTCCGGGCCAACGAAGGAAGAAGGAAGCAGCTTCAGATCGATCGTCGAGATCACCGGTCGGGCTGTGGTCACACCAAGTTGTACTCCTTCAGGTTGTGTTGCAGAATCGTATCCTTCACCGCCGCGAACACAAATCGGATGTTTTCGGTATCTGAAAGCAAAGCACCGGTCAATCTCCGTTCCGCCCTGTCCCTCTCCCTCTTCAGAACCTCTCCGAAGGGGAACCCCAGCCCTTCATCCGTCCCGGCCCATATCCCTGCCTGCCTCTCATCATCCATCGTGAACCGCAAAGATCCACTAAAAATTAGGCCATACGTGTGTATCTCGGCCGAGTCGCTCAATTTCGTCCTGGCCTCCTCGTGGCCATCGATTACATTCTCCTCTGCCCATTATAGCATCTTCTTGGCCGTCTCGAGCTTCAGACTGAGATGCAAATGACCAAATGGGATATGGCGTGTTCACACTCCCTCGCACCCTCCACTCGCCTCGCGCAGCGCCGTTCGCCGCCACGCGGCGGCGTTGGCCCTCCCTCCGCTCGGCGCCTCTCCCTCCGCACCGTTGTCCCGGCCTTCTCCCCTCTCGGCCAGCCAGCCGACCGACCGACCGGCCGGCCGGCCGGCCGGCGCCAACGACATTCCCTCCGCTGCTGCCGCTCGATAGAACAATATGCTACAACGCCATCGGCAACGCCGCATTTCGTCTTTTCTTGGCTGCTGCAGCTGTCACCGCTGCTACCCGTTTCCTCCACTCGCGCCGGCGAGGCCGCGCTGGCTGGCTGGCGTCAGCAGCAGCAGCCGAGAGGAGAGAAGCAAACACGACACTGAAAGAAGACGAAGACGTAGAAAATAACGCAAGTGGTGTGCGCAGAAATCCGTGAGATAGCCGAGAGCCAAACCCAGTGAGCCAGCGAAATCGAGAGCGAATAAGCAATTTCCAGTTCGCACCGGGGATATTCGGGTCCCTGAGCTAAAAAGGTTTGATGGCAACGTCCTAATGGAAGCAGCCTAATGCCCGTGAACGGAGGGCAGCAACGACGCCGCGGGAGGCCAGAGAGGTTCTGTGGTCCCGCCGGATAGCTAAGGAAACTGAACGTACCGGTTGCGCAAGTGAAATGAGAATAAATAATCTTGTCGGCATCCGGATTGAGGTCGACGAACATTTTAAGAATGAATTCGCGCGCTGCGATCGCGTCTCTGGGTGGTCCTGAAAACAGAGGTTAGGAAAGACGGCCTCGGAGCAACAGATTCTACCATCATATTCAGGAAAATAGTCTGCGAGATGGGAATACAGAATCTTTTCTTCCAAGAGATCCTTCTTGTTCAAAAATAAGATCACAGAAGAATTCGTGAACCACGGATACGTGATAATCGTCCGGAATAGCGCTTTCGACTCCTCCATTCGATTCTAAAGATCGGGATTAGAAATAAGATCCGAGCGATTGCAACCACTCACCTCATTATCACATTCGACAAGCACTTGGTCGTACTCGGATAAAGCAACTAGAAACATAATCGAAGTGACATTTTCAAAGCAGTGAATCCATTTTCGCCGTTCAGAACGTTGACCCCCGACATCAACCATTCTGCAAGAGATAAAGGGCTAGAATTGAGCACGAATAGCGGGAAAACGTACCGAAATATGATTTGTTCCAAATCAAAAGGATATTCAATTATACCAGTAGTGGGTACACGAACTCGAAGAATATCTTGCTCGGTCGGCAGATAGTCGGGAACCGCTAACCTCCTCAGATCACTCAAATAACTGAAAAGAACTCGTTAAACTCCGAATACCCACCGCTTTCACTCACTATTTGGCTGAATCCGTCAGTTGATACTCTCTTCTACGGTCGTAGCATTCTTGCACGCCGCTGTCTTCCCATAAATCCTTGATGTAGGAAACGTAAGGCTCCTCGAAAGACGTTACATTCTCGTAGTCGATTGCCCTGACGACGTTCGCTTTGTCCTGGAGCTGCAACTGCAAAAAATGAGAATTCTCTACGATCTCGGAAGGGACTTACATCGGAAGAAGGGTCGCCGAAAGGAATATCTAGTGTTTCCATTGCCCTGATCATTGCCTGCATGGCCATAAACACGTTTTGGTACACAAGCCGAATATGCTGCCGCTTATCGTCGATGGAATACCCATTTCCGTGAATGATTCGCATCTGCTTGATGAACGTCGACTTCCCTGATTCTCCAGTACCTGAAACGGAGAGGAATGAATGTTGATTCATGTTGATAGGCATTCTAGTTGTTAGAATCACAATATTCGACCTTTCAAGCTTCGTTGAAATCGCTTCCTTTGTTTCCCCATCTTTCCGAACTTTCAAGGGTTACTGTACGGTGTTCTTACTTCTTCCAGTTCGCCTGATCTGCGGCCCCAAATCAGTTGAGAAAATCTCCGGGAATTTCGCTGCTGGTGACTCTACCCTCGTCCTCTCCACCTCAACCCCTCTCAATCCATCCATCCATCCCTCCTTCCGTCGGTCCATCCCTCCGTCCTCCTCCTCGTCCAACATCGCTCCGTCCGTTCACTCACTATCACTCACTCGATCGCAACTCGTTTCCTTAGCCGCAGCAGCATCTCCACTGCGTCCAACGTCGCCTCTGCCGTCCTCCGACGGCCGCCGCCGCCGCATCTCGTCGTATGTCCCTCTCTCCGCAGTTGGCAGCAGCAGCAGCTCGATCCAGAAACACATCAACGGTGGCGGCGTTTTCTCGTCGTCATCCCCGTCTAGCGAATGTCCCGAGCCTCCTCCTCCTCCTCTCCTACAGCTGCCGGGCGAGCTCAACTGCTGCCACTCTCCGCTCTCGCCTGCTCTGGGATGTGGCGCGACCATCGTCGCCATCGACGACGACGACAAGATGAACGTGTGTGCCCGTCTCTCGTTGGGAAAAGGAGGGGCCAACTTGCGCGCCGTTTATCGATTGTTCGGCCACATCGAGGGGAGAGAGAATGGGAGGAAAGTGAGAGAAAAAGAGATAGCAGAAGCACCGTCAGCGATTCTACACATATACAAGTGGTTAGAGATGTATTACTAGTGACGCAGACGACCAGACACCTGCAAAATAGCACACAAGTCTCGAGAGACGAGTATTAAACTCTTTCTACTCTCATATGTTCTTCGTGAAAAGTCAGCAGCAGCAGCGGTGATGACATCCAGAACAGTGCGGCCGCCGGAGGAATTCCAAGCATTGTCGTCGAGGCGCAAATACTATCCCTGGCATCGCGATCCCCGATCCACGGGATTCCTCTCCCTAACTAGCCACCGGAACCACCGCCGGCCGCATGCAGTTTGATCCCGTAAACAAGTAAACACGAACACCGTACAGTACCCAGGAAAGTGCTCGTGAACCTCTCGACGGAGCGTGGAAAGGCCGAACCGAAAATCAGGCCCAAACATTGTCTTCGGGAGGTTTCGGCGAAACTCGGGTTTTTGTATTTCGAGGTCAATTACGGTAAAGGGAAAATCGATAACGGGTTTTGCGCTCCGCGGGGAGCGTGTAAACAGCCCGAAAGCTGCGGGTCGGAGAAGTAATACAAAAGCTTAACGAACTCACCGAGAAGGAGAAGTTTGAGTTCTCGCCGTGCATTTCGCTTGTCACGTTGGAGCTGTTTTTCAATTTCCTGATTGATTCGTTTCTGCTCGCGAGCCTCCTCGCTCAGACAACAGGCCATGGGGCCGTGTCTCACGACGATCGGGGCCACGGCAGAAGGGGTACAGGAACCCGGAGTAGGAGAAGAACGGCTGCTCTAGCGTAAGTGGGATGTTGGCGGCCAAGATACCGATTGTTCTTCTTCCAGGATAAGGCACCAAATCCACACTGAAGCAATAATAGAGAGCTACGGTGGAGAAGAATGCAAAAATAGCTATGGCTGCGCTGTTATGGTCGATGTGGATCGTATCACTGGGGATAAACTGGGCTGATGACGACGTCGCGTAAAAAACGCAGCTGACAGTAACGGTAGGGAGTACGATAGATGCGTTTTCATGGACGCGTCCACCTAGGTTGGAGGAGGATGCATGAACTTCGTAGTATATGGTACGCTTTGGTCGGCAGTGACAGCGCGTTTTGGTCAGCAGCGAACACTAGCCGGGTCGTCGGAGCTATAGCGCCAGAAAAGCAGAGCCTGCAAACGCCCCCCAACGCTCTCAGGGACTAGTCAACCAGGGGCCGCGCCGCCGCCGTCACAACACGCGAGAGAAGACAGAACGAGAGTCTCTCTCTCGAAACGCGAAATTCAAAAAGGCTACGGTAGGACCTTCGGAAAAACGGCCTTCACAAGCGCTCTGCCGGCTCGCAACAGCAGATTTCAACCCCACACGATTAACAAGAATTAAAGAGCAGTGATACGATGCACGATCGAATACAGGAGCCGCCCAGCACGTCCACAACGACCATACACGGGCAGCCAGAGCTATTTTGACGACACACGAGCGCCGCGACAAAGCACATCCGCGAGAATCCATCACGTTTAGTTAGAACAGGGATATAGAAGTGTTGCCTGCCTGCACTGCAAGCATCGCGCACCACAAACGAGTCGAGGAGAGGAGCAGCAGCAGCAGCACCCGCAACAGCAGCAGCAGCGGTAGCCGTCCGGTCCGCTGCGTCCCGCTAGGGAAGCAAACCGCGCGTGCACCGAAGGACAAATCGTTCGTCGTGGCGGTGGATCGGTGGCAGCAGCGCCCGCTGACATCTTCGGTGGCCTCCTGCGCGCATGATTCGCCGCTGCTCGCTGTGACAAAACAAGGCAGCACACTCACCCAATGGTAAAAAATTAGTCAACCTATACGTCGCTCTAATTGTTGCTGATTTGGCGCTGTCGCCTCCAATCATCGCGCCGTATAAAGCGCGCAACAACTTGCGCTCGGGCCCGAAAAACAGCAGCAGCGGTGGAAGAGGGCTGATGCTGCTGCATCGAAACGTGGGGAACAACCAAAGAGCACAAGAATCAACGGATCAGGTACAGTTCGCGTGGACTCACACCAGCGCTCGTCGTTGTGCTCGCCCCAGGATCGTAACGGTTTACTCACTCGGCGAAATGGTCTCCTCGCCTCCTTTAGCAACGACTCCAACCAAACAAGTTAGTCGAATAAATTATAGAAATGTGTGGAACGAAACAATTCAACAAGGACATTGCGACAGGATCTAATACATGAAATGCGAACATGGCAGAGACCGCAGAATAGATACCAATTATAACGGAGGAACAAAGTAAGATCGACAAACAATTTACACCTCATCTTGATCGATCACGGCCTTTTGCTGCTGCTGCTTGTTAAGGCTGGCGACGTATTCGTTGGCCTTGTTGGCCCACTCCTTGCCGAGCTTGATGTACGGCGCAGCGAGATCCTGGGATTCCTTCTCGAAGAAGGTGACGGCGACGACGGCGGCCAGTGCGAAGAGCACCGCGATGATGAAGAACACCGGAATTCTGCGCCCCTGGGTCGTCTTCTTCGCCGGCTTCACGACGTACGACGGTTCCTGGATGATGCGGAAGCTTTCTTCGCCGCAGTAATCTTCGTCGTCTTCGATTTCCTGAAAAGCAAAATTCGAAATTAATGTTATAAGAAATGGCTTACAGTGGAGACCTGAGGGGACTGGGCGATGATGGGAGTGCTTTCGCGCTTTTCCAGGAGAGGAGTGATGGATCGGCGGATGATCGGAGAATCGCCACGGCCGTTGATTATGGCGGGAATGGAAGAGCCGTTGCCGTTTGCGGGCGCTGGAGATCCATTATCGTGGGCTTCCGGAACCTCTTCGACGACGCCGTTGGTGTTGACGTTCAGCAGCGTGTACAGTTTCTTCTCGTAAACCTGAAAACCCAAAAATCAATTCCAAATACTAAAATCTCTACGCACCTTGCGGGTAGTTCCAGTGACGGGGCCAACGGAAATTCCCTGCTTCACAAGCTGCTCGCGCAGTTCGTCGTTGGATAAGTTCTGGATATTGGAGATCTCCATGCTTCCTGAAACCCGAAAAAGATTTGTCAGTGAAGAATTCCGAGAATTTAAGCGCGCCGCAAATCCCGAGCCACGACCGACCGGCAGAGCGCGAACTCCTCTGCGATTACCCGAGATTGGCGCGGAGATTTAAACGTGCGCTTCGCGAAATAATCCACCGCGAACTCGAAACGATTTTACGCTGGCCACTTGCCGCGTCGGGTCCACTCGGAATTATAAGAGGTTCGTCTTCGGATTTGGTGACGGCTGTTGCGCCAATTCGACCTTGGGAGAATTTCGTTGGGAAATGTGGCCGAGAGGAAGTGGATTCTGGAGGGACGTGGTATGGAGGCAGAGGTCGGTGGCCAGGATTCAGATTTACGTCCGGACAGGGGACGTTTGTGACTCTTTTCGCGCGGTTAGCACTGCATTTGTGACGAGATTCTAAGCCCACATGACTTTCCCACATTTCAGAAACATGGACTACCAAGTCCCGCGTCCACCTGCGTGTATATCCCCGTTCCAGAACAGCGGAGGAATCATCTACAAATGCTCCGAATGCCACGAAGAACATAGTGGGTTTTCCCTCCGCGGACCATTTAACCAATATCGCTTTGCAGACACCATCAAGCGCTTAGAAGACCACCTGTGGGCGATGCATCTGCGCACATTCCCGTTCTACTGCTCCCTCTGCTCGTACCCAAGTTTATCGGCTGAGGCCATGATGGTACACTTCGAAGGCAGCCACCCAGGAACCGCGAACTCTTCGATAGAATTCAAGCGTCGCCTGGATCTCGAAGCCCGACTCCGAACACTCCTCGCGCAGTCGATCCAGCTGGCAGTTCTCCGCTGTGATTCTATTGGCCAGATCTACGAGGACCCCGAAATCAACGGCGAACGGAGGCTGATCATCGACCACATTAACTCCGATGGCGTCCAAGTCGTTTCCGATCAGATGGTAGGCCAGCAGAGAATTTGACCTAAGATTCACTCTTGTTGCAGTTCCACGAGGAGATTCTCGAAGAATTCCCAGAATCCGAATTCGTATACGAGGAAGTCGGCGGTTTCGAAATTTACGAGGATATGAACGGAGAGGACGCGGTTCTGATGGGAGATTATGAAACCGGACACAGCGGCGTTCAGCCAGTCGTGGGACCTCCGGCCGCTTGTGAACACGATCGGTCCAAACATCTGGTATTCGACGACCGGAATGGACGCGGAGTCGTGGATTCCAGCGTCCCACAGAAGAAGAAAAAAGAATCTGTGGTAGGTGTAGGGAACCATTCTATCTTATCCCAGATTTGCAGCTTGTGGATAACTCTATCGTGGAAATAGAGTCTTCAAAATCGAAAGCGGTCTCCAAACCTCAACGACCGGGACCCACTTACTACAAATGCGAGCATTGTGACAAGATTATCAGGCATTTCACCACACTCACGTGAATATCTTATCCGATTGTGAACTTTAAGGTATCCTTCGAAGATTGCTGAGCATCGGAGATCCCATACTGGGGAAAAACCGTTCCAGTGTCCCATCTGCAAAATCTGCTTCTCCCAAAGAGGAGCTCTCAAATGCCACATTAGACTGCATACAGGTATTTCTACAGCTCTTTCAATCTCAGTTAATATCTCTTGGCTACAGGTGAGAAACCGTTCAAGTGCACGTGGGAGTGCGGGAAATCTTTCGTTTCCTCCTCGGCCCGGCTTCTCCACGAACGCGCGCACACGGGCGAAAAGCCCTACTCGTGCCATTTCTGCAACCATCCATTCGGAACCAGATATCACCTCAACAGGCATATCAACACGCGCCACAGTTCTCTCGTGAACAAACCCACAGGACTGGAAGCTGCCGGAGAGCATGCTCCCGTTATTGGAAGTTTGGTTACGGTAAGATAGGTCTTTGGACGTTTTCAGGATTGTCGATTTCAGTCGGTGATTGAAGACGTGAGGAGGAACAAGGCGAAAACGTAGCTAGAAATGGCACTTTTTATGCGTCAGATCTCAAGACAGCAATCTTGTTTTATTCCATTTGCGGGTTTTTGTTAGATTGTTTTGTTAATACCTTCTTGTACATAATAAAGAATCGTTGGAGAATTCGGGTTTTTGAGATAGTGCAACTCGTTGTGCTCGATCAATACTTGTCACTTCCTCCAAGTTCTGAAGCGTATGCATTTTTTAGGTGGATGTCATTGAACTGCAGTGGAATCCCAGAACCATCTGCATTTGAATCAAATGAATTTACCAAACAGGTACGTAAGAGGTACTGTAGGACTGTTGCGAATCCAACTTCAGGAGGATCTCTTCGTGCGCTCGGATTCCGCGCCTCTCCCGTTTGTAGCCGATTCGGTCGAAGAGTCTTGGCAGGAGATAGAGCCAAGTCTCTCGTTCTCGGACGACCATGAGGTCGTTATGGGATTCGACGACTTCGGGCAGCCGATATACTTTCCCCGAAACGAGGAAGCGCTCCTATTGAAACCGAACCCAGCACACGAGCACGTGGACGAGGTCATCGACTCTATCGCGCACAGCGTAACTGAGTTTCCTCCGGAGGCGTCCGGTGGTGTGCCGGTGAATAACGGCGATTCCCGTGCTCAGCCGAATTCGGATCTCAGTTTCGCAGTTCCCCCGTACCGAAAGCAGCAGGTTACGGTAAGTGGAACATTTGAAAATGTGAGTGACCAGTCATTCTTCAGATCACCGAATGTCAGTACTGCGGAGTGGTTCTGAAACACCCATCGAAGATTCAAGCACATCTGAGGACTCACACGGGAGAACGGCCTTTTGTTTGCGAGATCTGCGGCCAGCGTTTCACACAACAAACACCGTTGCGGAATCACGTGAAGCGCCACGTCGGGGATACTCCGTTCCAGTGCTCCTACGGTTGCGGCAAGAGTTTCGTTTCGAATTCAGTTCGAAACGCACACGAATTGCGCATTCATTTTGGAATGCAGAGGTTCGTTTGGATTAGATTTCAACTGAGTTGACACCGTGCTTTAGACAAGGCCCAGCAAGGCCGCATTTAAAGCCTCCGAGGATTACCGTACCTAGGACCAACGTTGCCGAACCTGCTAATCGCCCTCCACCTATCATCGAGTGGAAGCCGCCGATCGGCGAAATCAACGCTCCTTCGAACTCCGCGAGCGATCGCATGGACGACGTAATCTCCGCGGTGGCTTCTGGATCCGGAACCCAAACGGACGTCGCCCGAGGATCTCGCAAGGGGCCGCTGGTCACCAAATGCGATATTTGCGGGCTTCTTCTCAAACATCCATCCAAGATCCAAGCTCATCTACGGACCCACACCGGAGAGCGACCCTTCAAATGCCCGCATTGTGATGTAAGGAATCAATCCTTGTACTCTTACAAAGATTCTATGTTTCAGATGAGTTTTTCAACGAAAAACCCGCTGAAGGTCCACATCCTCAGGATGCACTCTTCCAACGAGCGACCGTTCCAGTGCACTTGGGAGTGTGGAAGAAAGTTCGTGAGTCACTCGGCTCGCAAAGAACACGAAAGAGTTGTGCACGAAGGAATTAAAAGGTTTCCCAATTTGAAAAAGTTTGTTTTGATCTCGATTTACCTCAGATACCAGTGCACAATTGGAAATTGTCGTCGGCTGTTCACTCGACGTTGCTACCTCCTGAAACACCACGCCTCGGAACACAACCTTGAGACGTCCTTCGCCCAAGGCGAAACCTCGAATTCTACCTCAAACGATCAAGCCGATCTTTCCTCCGAGATGAACTGGAACGCCGGATATCAGCAGGTCGAATGTGACGATTTCCCCGAGTTCTACTCTTACGAAGACCCATTCATGGGGATTCCCCATGAACCTTTATTTGAAGGACAACAAGCGCAAATGGTATGCAAAGAGAGCATTTGTTCGCGACGATTACGGTAGAAATTTCAGGACGATTCCTATGTGAATGTCGGATCCGAAGAATATTTTGGTCCCGGCTCCCACGAATTCCAGCGGAGCAATAGATCACAGAAGAGCGAAGAAGACCATCCGCTTTACTGTAATCCCGGTAGCGCCGTTCTTTGTTGAACGACGCCAAGAAACTTCCTGCTTGTTTTAGAGCGGCGAATAAATGTGTTTTACGTGCAAAGAAGAGATACAGAGATGAAAGATACCTAAAGATAGAGATACCTAAAAAGTTGAAAACTGAAGAAATTGATGAGTTGGGAACTGAGGGTCCGAAGCGCAACCGTTCGCTATCTGGATACTTTCAAAATGACTCGACGCCTTCTTTTCGGGTCTTCTAGACATCTTCTAGACATTCTAGACATTCGGGTCGTTTAGACTTATAGACACGCACTTGGAGACAATCAACAGTAGTGTCTAGACTCTAGAGACTAAACAAAAGGGTCATTTGTCTTCGAGGGCCACTCGCGGTCGGTCGCTCCCCAACATCATCATCCGTCTGCTTCCGTTCCTATCTTCACTAATCTCTTCCGTTCCCCAAAACTCGTTCCCTCGCCGGATTTCCCACTTCCACTCTTTTCCTCCCGCAGCACTCCCAAACTAAAGATCTTACATCAGGTTCCCGTCGCGATGACATGAAATATCAATAGCCAGTCTACGGTCTCGTCCAAGTCTCTACTGGGAATCGTCTCACCGCTGTCTCGAATGCCGTCTGCCTTCTTCTCATCTCGTCTGATTCGCAGCTGATTGAGCGCCCTAAGGATCCAAACGTGGGATTTCAGCGCTTCGAATTCATCCGCGAATTCTGGTTTTTCAGCTCTAAACCCGCTGATGAACTACGAAACAGCGGGGCGGCCGCCATGCGTTGTGGCCGAAGATGACACAACGGAATTCGTCTTTGAATGCTCAGAATGCCACGAGGAACACGGTGAGTCGCTTCCAGTAATGATTCTCTCTTCGAATTAGCCGTTTCCAGCAAAAGTTGAACGCTTGGAAGCTCACCTCTGGGCTCAACATCTCGGCACCTACCCCCTGCAATGCTCCCTCTGCTCCTATCCTGGATCGTCGTTCAAAATGATGGAAGACCATTTCGCGAGATGCCATCCTGGAACCACTGAATCTTCCATCGAGTTCAAACGCCGATTGGATCACGAATCTGCCCTTCAAGCGCTCCTGGCGCAGTCAGTTCAGATCACCGTCAACCAATCAGAAGCCATCGCCCAGCTTTACGAAGATCAAGATCTCCCAAGCGAAATTTTCTTTCGATGTCCCGAATGCAGCGAAAAGCACCGTAAGTGTTTCCGATTGATTCCAGCTTTGATCTTTATCTCTTCCAGAATGCATAGAACGTCTGGAAACTCACGTTTGGGCGTGCCATTTACGCACGTTCCCCTACAACTGTTCCCTGTGCTCATATCCGTGCCTCTCCAAGCGATTGTTAGTGGAACACTTCGCCAATTCCCACAGCGGAACCCCCGATTCGGCCGTGGAATTCAAGCGACGGCTGGATTTGGAAACCAGGCTCAGGACACTGTTAAGAGAGTCGATTCAGCTCGCCATCTCCAGATGTGAACCCGTTGTACCGCTTTACGATAGCGAAGAGATCACCCCAGAAAGAAGCATAATCCTTAACCACATCAACGCTCCGGTCGAAGTCGTTTCATCCGAGCAAGTTGTGGAATACGCCGAGGAGTTCATGGAAGCGGAGGCCGGGAACAACTTCGGCTTCCAGGATCACGAGGAAATCACTTACGAATACTACGGTGACAGCGACGAAATGTTGCTTTTCGGGGAGGACGACGATGTGATATCTGGAGTGTCCACGATCCACGGGGCCGATTGCCTTGCCTACGACGCTGGAACCGGCCGAGTTATAGCCGATGCCAGGCCACCTCAAAAAGGAAAGAAACGAGATCCGAATTTCGAAGATGGCGCTCAGGTACCGTATACCATGCGTTCGATCGATGCTCATCGCTGTCGAGTTTCAGATTGTGGAGGTGGACAACGCTTTAGTCGAGATGGCAGCTCCAAAGTCCAAACCGATGAAACCCACACCCATGCACTCTTACCGACCAAAGCCGAGGCCGGTGACTACGGAGAAGCCAGCCAGGAATCTGGACTGGATCATTGACGCTGTGTCCAAGGGTTTGGACGTGGACGCGGCCTCTCCCCACAACCGACGAAAACCCGTTATCCACACTTGTCAGTACTGCGGGAAAACCAACAAATATCCTTCTAAAATCGAGGCCCACATGCGAACGCACACCGGCGAGCGTCCGTTCGTTTGCGAGATCTGTGGCGCGTCCTTCACCCAGAAAACTCCTCTTCGGATGCACTTGAGGCGCCATCTGAACCAAAAACCGTACATCTGCGACTATCCCGGGTGCCATGCCGCCTTCGTGAGCGGCGCTCTGCTGAACGCGCACAAGGGAAGCAAACATTCCACCACCATAAAGTGAGTTCCGTCCCCAAAACCCATCTCCAAAGTCCCATTTAGGCATTTCGCGTGCTCTAACAATTGTGGAAAGACGTTCAAAAGTGCCCGAAACCAGCAGAGGCACGAGAACGAGTGTACCTATTTGCCTCCCGAGGCGGAAGACGAGATGGACGAATACGAGGTTGAACATGAAGCTGCCGCTGAGATCTTCTTGTAATTTTTGTTTTGTTGTTTCTGTTTTGAATCGGTTGTTGTTAGTTGTTGTTATTGTTGCAACTGGAGTAGAAGCGTGAAAACTGAGTTTTTGAGTCAGGGGATAACGTCGTTGCTGGGATCGCAGTTACGGTATGGGTCAAACAAAGTGAACACCTGATAAGAGAAACCATAAGAATCTGCCCGCGGCATGCTCTAGCACACTGAAAGAGATGGATAAGGCCCGCTGTTATTAATTTATGGCTATTGAGCCTCCTCGAACTTCCTCAGCTGTTTCCTCTTGTTCGTATCTGGTAGAGTCAACTCAATAAACGCTCTAACAGCCTGAAAGCATATAAGCTCTCCGCGATCACAGATCCTAAAAGGGCGACGACAAATCGGGATCTCCCATAGACCTCCACCTCTTCCGCTGTGTTCCCACTGGGCTAAATGCCCAGATAAAACTCTTCCGCGGATTCGCCTGTTCGGACAAGATTCCGTAACACCGCCACAAACTTCGATTTCGGCATCAGCTGTTGTGGAATCGTTCCGAGGAGCGGAGCGCCCTCCGGATTACCCGATATCTCCACGGTGCCTCCGAAGACCCAGCGGCTCCGCGATCCGCTCGCCTGCGCGTCCGGCAAATTTGTTTATGTTCCCGTTGGTGACCTTATGATGTGGAGATGACGTCGCCGGGCGCATTTCCGTTTTTCTCTTCGCTACTGTTCGGGTGTTCCCTGTCACGATTGGATCAGTCTTAGTTTTTGTGGCACGGCGCTTCAGAAGAGTTGCGATCGATTTCCCCTGCGCGATGCGTCGCCGTGGAAACGACGCCGTCTTGTTCGCCATTCCCAATTTTCCTTCCGCTTTTTCGCGTTTTGCGCCGTTTTATCGTTTACAAATTGTTCCGCGAGAACCCTTTTTGGAAGTCACGCGTGGCTCTACGTGGCACCGTGCCCTGTTATCACTGGACCGCCACGACCCAGCTGCTCTGCGCACGGGGCACGCCTCCTTCAAACGTTTTAAGTTTCACACTCCAAAACCTTTCCAGAAATCGCCAAGCTGGCTTACTCGGACTACGAAGACGACGATCCGCACATGTTCGCTGGGAACAGTGGCCAGCGACGTGGACTCCTCCGACCCCACAACTCCTCCGGACCAGTAATGCGGAACCTGCCCCTTTTCACCTTCCTCGCGGGGCTCGTCATCTTCTTCTACGTGTTCTACGTTTACCAAGCCCAGAGCAACGAACTCTCGGTCCTCCACGAGCAGCACGAGCTCGCCCAGAGGCAGCTGAAGAAGATCAATAAGGAACTGCTGGAGGCGAACGTGAAGATCGAGACGTTGTCCGGCACCGGGAAGACCTGCAGTAGCCAGTTAACGGATTGTAACAGTGCTTCCGATGGTGAGTTCCAGAAAAAAGAATTTGAAAATGGATTCCTTTTTAGAATGCAAATCGCAGCTCAAGAGCGAAAAGTTGAAGATAACAGGTCTGCGAAGCGAAGTTAGCAACAAGGAATCGAGCAACGCGGAAGCCGAGAAGAAGGCGAAGGAGTGCTCCGAGAAGGTGGAGCAGCTGGAGAAGAGCCTTAAGGAGCTCGAGAATGTCGCCAACAAGCAGAACCAAACTATGGTTTTGTAAGTTGGAGAGGGCTGATGGTGTATGCTGACTATATTTATTCAGGCTGAACGAAGAACTCCGACTTCTGAAGATCAACAACAACTTGATCATGAAGACGACGCTCAATGCTGAAGGAAAGGTTCCAGCTGCTGCGGACAAGGCTGACGTCGGCGTTGCACCCAAGAGTATTCCAGGTTTCTTAAATCATGTGCTGATTGTTCGTTGTTTTAGGCGAAAGTTCCAACGTCGTCACTCCGCCGCCAGCCCAGAACAGCGTTAAGCCCGTCGGAGCCATTAAGGAAGGCGAAACTGACGGAGAACGCCAGCTAGTGAAGCCCGAAGGTCCTGGCGACCGCGTGCAGATGGAGGAGGAAGAGTCGAAGCGCGTGGCCAACGAGCAGCCACTGGTCCAGAGCAACGGTCAAGATGACGCCGCCGAAATCAAATCAGGTTCAAACGAACTTTGAATTCTTTAAAAAAAAACACGAAATTTGCAGTCGACAACCAAGTCGATCAGAACTCCAACGACGCCGTGCAAATCGACAGTCCTGGCCGCGATCCCGTGGAATAGGCTCCCAGCTTCTTGCCGCTCTTTCCTCCCAAATTATTTATTTCCCTCACAGATTCACTCCAAAACCTTTCTGTTCTAACGTTCCTAACCTTATTGTGCCTTTGCCATGTGCCGTCTTCGGCATCGTCAGCGCCATGCTTTTGTTGATCTTTCGTGATTCTCTCATTCGTTCATAATAAATGGTAGATTCGGGTTGAAACAGGGTTTCTCTGTTTGTGCTTCGGTTTTGAACCTATAAATACTTTTACTTTGTGTCGTCCGTGTTCTTAACTATTTCCCTCTTCAGATCCACGATGGAGAACTTGAAGCTCGAGGAGCCTTCCTCCTCTGGAACGTCGACCCCTTGGTTTCTTCAGGACCTGCCTGTGAAGGATCCCACTGCCTTCAGCCACGTCAATGACCCTTTCACTGATGAAGTAGGCGTGATTTTCTCAAGATTAATACCCACAGACTTTCCAGGAAACTTCGGTCGTTCCGGTCATCGTGCGCACGTTCCCGCTGACTCCGGACGAACGCAAAATCGAGATCGACCGCACTCCGCTTCTGGTCAGCAAGCTGCGGGATGAAACCAACGAACGCGTAAGATCTTCCGTCGATTCTTCTGAATCTAGTGTTCCCAGCTGCTTTCAGCGTGAACGAGAACTCAGCAGCCGCATGGAAGAATTGTACCGCAGTGGATCCTACTGCGACGAAATGAATCTGGGAAGCGATGAAGACGAGGACGACGAAACGAACAATTTCGCCGACGAAGAGTGTTCCAGCGACGAGAACACGAGCCAGAACCGCAGAATGACGAACCGCAGAACTGCTGCTCAGGAACAGGAAACCCAGCCGGAAGGGGCGAACGGAAGAGTCGCTGGGGCCGGAAACGCTGCGCCGAATCCCACGCCTCCTCCTCGCAAGCGCCCGCGGAGATTCCACGCCGGTTTGTGATCGGCTTCGCTCTTCGTTTCGTTATTTCGGTGTTGACCCCGTGCTGGTAAAGAGATGTGTACAGTTCTGAATATACTTGCGATTTGTTGTTTTTGGTTTCTTTTCTTTGGTCGACAGTGCGAGCGAATTGTTGTGGTTTGGAATGAAGCCGGTGGCAATGACAATTTTCCGTTTCCGATTTCGAGTTTACAAGTTGAGCCAGCGACAACCAAAAATCGGGTGTCCGTGGCCGATGTCCTCAAACAAATTTCAAGCAAATCATTTATGCGTTTCAGGCTTTCAGGATCTGTTTTGCTGCGTGTTGGATAATTAACTTTAAACTATTAATTGCGACAATGTTCCGACTTTCTGTTCCACGCTGTACGCGGCTGCACTATGCGTTTACATGGTGGATCCTACTGCGACTGCCGTCGATTGCGATTGCCCGTCACCCGACTTTTGATAGCTCAAGAGACCATCTGCGGATACTTCTTGGGTGCTTGGTGGCTTTCAACCGTTCGCAACGGCTGTCGACCATTCTTCTGCTTCTTGCTCAATGCGAGATCAACGCCGCTTTCTGTAATTAGAGAAACTCACCTGTGAGGCTCATGCGCTCAGAATCTGTGAAGCGCCTTAGGTCGCCTTTACCCTTCCTATCGGACATGTTGTTCGTGGACAGTTCGGATTTGGAGGACACCTCTGCGATCGAGATACGCTTGGATTCAATGATGATGGAAGATGAAATGGACTCAGATGAAGATTGAGAAACGTTTTTTAAAGCAAATTAAGCCGTTATTTTCCCATGCGATTCTTGGTAATTGGCCAGATTTGTTTTCCATTGTAGGCAAAACAGAGACTTGTTGGCGTTCGTAAATCAATTTTTTGTGAACTGTCGATTGTGTAGCTGATGCACATTCATCCGAAACTTTGCCATTACAGCTTTGAGCCTTCGAGGAAACCCATCAATCCACTCCTCTTCTCCCCAACTTCTCCCCAACACAACCAAAACTTCCTTGAACAGCATCTATTCAGCTGCGGTTAGTCACACCATATGCGACCGCTCCAAACTCGCAGACCCACAGGACGGAGTGATCCTGCTGGAGGTGGTGAGGTTCTATCTCAAAAATATTTTAGTAGTCGAACATCTCTCCCAATGACGTACCCGACAAACCTAAACAACGACCGTCTTCACCTGTGGACAACTTTTGACTTTTCTCTCTATACCGGCTTACACTTCGAGTTGTTTGTGACTCTTGGATTGAAGTAACATTCACTTTCCGACTATACGCCGAGTGTCACTTGATTGCGTTGAAGGCAGGTTTGGGGGGATCGTTTTTATTCAACACGGAACTTCACCGTCCATATGTTTCCTTCAACCAGCAACCTCAGCAACCACAACAGCACCTGTTCGTTGATGCTTCACATTCCAGTGATGCATAGGGGACTGGCTATTTAGATGCAGCATCAGCTAAAAGCAGATAATGAATTTTGGTCAGAAAGGCAGATGAACGCTGATGGAAGCTACATGTAGTACACTCCCAAACAAACGTTCTCAACCTCCGAGGAACCTCATCGATCGACTTCACTGCAGAAACCACGAGCAAACGAAACAAAAGGCTATGACGCATATCTACGCTGGGTGAGTGACTGAAACCCACGCGCAAAAGACTTTTATTAGGATTGCTTGCAGTTCAACATATTCTCGGAAATGACTTCCAGTTGTTAATATGACTCTGGCCAGAGATTGTACAATTCACTTCCCAGCTACGAGCTGATTGCCAGATGGTTGCTTGGGAGTTAGGTTTGAGGAAAGCTCATTCCAATTCAATCGAACTTGATTAAAATCGCGCCGTTCAAATGGGAGTTTTCAAGTTTATATACTTCAACTTCTACACCGACAGCTCCAATCACACTGTCTTCCTTTGACACAGGATTCCACATTTGATTCCAATGAAGCTTGCGGGACGAGATCCAGTAATACGCAAAATGATCTGTCCACCAGTTGTCGAAACCTGCTGAAATGGGCAGATGAAAACTTGTCCATCTATTCTTCCCATCGATACACATCTAACATCCAACAATCATCCTAAACTTTGCCCTACAACTTCCGATGAAACTCATCGATTCGTTCCAGTTCTTCCCATCCACAACCAAGATTTATCTCGTTCGGTGGTTGTTATTGCTCGCTACTACTATCGCCATTCCAAGGTGACTTGCGGGCCGGCACTGTCCTCAAATTCTCGAAAATTGCTCACAGTTGTTAGTGAACTCTGACCATCGATTGTAGTAATATGCACTTCCAATGATGAGTCGATTCCTTCGATAAGAGGCTTGACGGAAACTCATTCTTATACAGTGCATCGCGATTGCATCGTTCACATGTTTCCTTCAGATTCTAAACCGGCAGCTTCAGCAACCACAACATCGCCTGATCGTCGATGCTTCACATTCCAATGAAGTCTTCGGGGGTAATGCAGCACAAGCTAGAAGGAGATGGACCTTTACAGCGGCTGCCCAACCCTTTCAATTTTGCTCACAAAAGCAAATGAACGCTCGTGGATGTTCTTCCACTGATGTTCCCGATGAACCTAAGCAATGCATCGGAATCTTTCTTTCTGGCACTACTCAAGTACATGTTTCGTTCGCAGTGCAACCCGGTAGCTTCCGTCTCACTAACTTCCTTCGATATAAAAGAATCCTATCGACCCTTCCCAGCTTCCCTGTTCCAATACCCAACGAACAACTAAGAATTCCCAGAATAACATCTTATTCGACCAATTTTAAAGATGATTTAATTCAACAACAAAAACAATCAGATAAAACAAAACGTTTAGAAGCGAAGCTTGGTGAAGAACCACTTGTTCTTTCCGGTCTTGTATCGGGATTCGAACTCCTTCTTGACGGCCTTCACGGCCTTGCTCTTCTTGGTGGGGTTCTTCAGGGCGTCAACGTTGACAAGGCTGTTGTCGATGGTGGCGTCAACGGTGTAGCTGAAATGTTCCAAGTTAGTGTGGTTCAGGTGTTAGGATAAGCTTACCGGGTGGGGAGGAGGTGGGAGTAGCTGACGACCTTGACGAAAGGACGGACCTTGCTGCGGTTGGCGACCTTCTTCTTTCCCATCTTGCGGGTAACCTTAAGAGGGTACTTGTCGATGCCAGCGACGAGCGCGTGGCTGTAGGCGCGGTCCTGGGAGCTTTCGTAGGCCTTGACGACGACGGCCTTGCGTCCGGCGAATCGTCCGTTGAGGACGAGGACGACCTTTCCGCTCTTCATAATCTTGACCATGGTTACCTGGAACTCAAAGTTAGAAACAATGCTAATGAGTAAAAAGGAAAGGTATGATAGGGCCTGGGAACCCAATATCAGTTATATAAACACGAAATATAAATGTTTTTATTCAAAAATCAAGATGTCCGTAAACGTTCCGGAGCTTCATCTTCTTTCCCTTCTTGTGCTTCTTGGACCCGTCGGCTTGAGGTTCTTCCTGGCGAGCAGGCTTGATGTGCACCTCCTTGCCAGTGAGGGAAAAGAATCCCTTGTCCAAGTAGTTGCACCGAGCGTTGTCACCCTCAAGCAAGTGACGCTTCTCAAGCTGTAAAGAGGTGACATTAGAAAGGTACAATAGAAACTCGATGCTTACCTGTGCTAGGGAACTTTGTCCTTTCTGAACGCCAATGGTAAGGTACTGGGCGCAGGAGAGTTTGTCGTACTCGTCCTGGTCGAAGTCGGGTGGAGCCGACGCCCAGTTGAGTTTGCCGTTGACGACATCCTTGATGATCATCCGGCCAGCTCGGGAACAGTCGGGCACTCCGTTGGCGGACATGAATCCTCGCATGAACGCGATGGAGGTGAGGATCTCATGCGCGCTTGGAGGCTTGTCCGGGTCTTCGTGATCAGCTGGCTTAGGTAGCGTCACACTGTAGAGCTTCTCGAAGGTGGTGCGCTTCACTCTCATAGAGAGCAAGTCGATAGGACCAAAGTGGTCACGCATCTGATCGACGGGAAGGATGCCTGAAAAGAGAATTGCTTAGATTGGATCATAAGGTATGGAGAGAACTTGCCATTGAGCAACATCTCGCTTCGGTTGAAGGAGAACGACGGCATGACAAGTCCTGGACAATCGCAGAGGGTCACTTGTGGGTCGATGATAAGAGTTTGAAGGTGGCGCGTCTTGCCAGGAGTGGCTGACACGGACACCTTCTTTTCTCCAACGATTCTGTTGATCGTGGAACTCTTGCCCACGTTGGGGTACCCGACCATGCCGACGACGAGCGGACGGCCTGCTGGCATCTCGGAGACGTGGCCACGCTGCTTGAAGTAGTCGACAAGCTTCTCCGTGGACCGGATGAAGGGAGCCGAGGATGTGGACTGCACACACTCCTCTTCCTCCTCGTGGTCCTCTTCGAGCGCTGACCTAAACTAGAACAATTAGAGATGTTGTTTAAAAAGAGAACTTACCAGAAGATGGCGTCCAGGTTGTGGCGCTCGAAGTACTTTCTCCATAGGTCGATCTGCTCCGCGGAAAGAAGGTCCGACTTATTAAGTAGCAGGATGTTCTGCTTGCCAAGACCCGCTTCAACAACATAGCTACTCAGGTCTTCGCTATAAAACAACAGCGGGTTTCGGGCATCAACAATCTAAAATGTCAGCGGCTAGAACTGAAGCTAATAATAAGAAAAGCTTACCTGTACAATGATATCACTGCGCTCAACAACGCGCCATAGCTGCCGCCAGAGCTCCAGGTTGCGCTCGAATGGCGTCAGGGCGAGGCCGTCGACTTCCTGGAGATCGGCGAGGGAGCGGCGCCATTCGAGGAAATTCTCGTTCTCCAGGGCGATCAGCTCCTCGGCGGTCTCCCACATGTGCTTCGGGGGACGGCGCGGGATCTTCAGCTTGTGTGAGTGCTTCTTCTGGAGCTCCACGTTGGACGAGATGTCCTCCTTCGTGGGCACGACATGGACTTCAGTTCTAAAAGCAAACACGTATAAGAATTATGAAGAACTCAACCTACATCGTTGGTAAAATGTGGAAATTGCATTTCTCAGCGGTAAAGTCAGTCCCAGCAAGCTCGGCCCTAGCCAAAAAGTCGTCCAAAGAGGACTGGTCTGTGATCGAATCCACGTTTTTCTCTTTCGGCTAAATTATAGAAACTAGCTAACACCAAACAACTCCTAGATAACCTAAGCTACCCCAATTCAGCCACAAAATATTAAAAAAATCAAAATAACTAACCTTGTCCGTATCCATTAACGCCGGATTTTCCAGGTCGTACTCGCCGTCGTACTTCGCGCTGCGATGGGCCGTTCGCGTGCGCTCACGATCATTGGCGAGAGCATTGCCAAGCGATTTATTCACGCCTTTGGGCTTTTTGTTACTTGGACGGCGCTTCGTCATCACGAAAAGCAAAAATTTCGCCAAAATCGCGATCGCTTTTAGGGCGATCGAACAACCACTGCTGTTTCGAAGGCCTACCGTACGCGGCCCAACGCTCTCTTCCGCTCGGGAGCCTTGATGCATTCGAATCGAGCGGCGGCTATATTAACGCTTGCAAATGTCGATCGCACGCAGCGAGTTTCGTCATCGCAGAGGAACTCCGGGATTTCTGGCCCGATTTGAGAACTGTTTCGTGAAAGAACGAGAGAAATCGAGGAAGGGAAACTTGAAGTGATGTAAGAAATGAAAAATGCTTGTGAAACGAGGCTGAAAATCCAAAAAAGTGCGAAAATTAGGGAGCCGAACAAGGAAATTGTGAAAAGTGTAGTCGGTTAAGGTTTGGCGATACTGTACGTCAAAAATCCGAATCCGACGTGCGTTACGTAAACAAGGACAAAGCCATATTTCAAACGAAGATTGAAATGCGGAAGGATGGATGGGTTTTATGAATTTCCGATGAAGATGATTGTGATGAGGAAAAGGAAATACGCTCCGATTTATGCGTCGAAAGCAGATCAAACCGAACAGATCGGTTTGAACTTACCGGCCATCTGTAGCCAAAACCAAGCAAGAACTCAGGCCGAAGATGGAAGATTCGACTTAGGATTGCGGATATTCTACGAAAAGCAGGTGATAGAAATTGAGTAGAAATGCCACATCACCCGAAAGATCTCGCCAGATGTAATCGAGAAGCCTTATCAAAACGCATCAAATCCACCTCAGAGTTGTTCTATTTCCAAGTAGCATATAATCGTGCCCAAAACTCCCAAACTGCGTGTATTTGTCAATCTCGCTTGTTTCAGTATGACAAACGAAGACGAACGGGACGAGGGAGTCGTGGATCTTGCTCGGTTTTGATGCCCTGAATTCTCTTCAACCGCAAGAAGTGGACGCCAATTGGCAGCACAAGTGAGAAGCGACGGATTTGTGTTGTCAAATTGGTTTGTTTGTTTTCAGGGACTCCGGAAGCGAGCGGAACACAGCCGGCGACGTCGTTTGGGGGTTCAACTGCGCATTTCCCGCGAGAAGGCGAGGGTTCCGGGGTTCTTCGCGAGGAACGTCTTCCTGGAGTCGCGGATCCAGCCTCGAAGAATCTAGCTCTCGTGCGCCTAACGCGCTTCTAATTGGCCGAATATTTTGTTTTTACTCTCCTGTCGGTTCCTCGTTTCCAATGTGTCTTCAACGCAACTTGCGAGAGTGATAATATGATGGAACATCTGTTGCCTCCGCTCGGAGTGTTTTCCAGCTGTCGACACATTCTAATCACCTCTGCCATAAAATTCAGCGCAGGAACAGTGGTTGCCAAGCGGTTTTCCGGACTGTGTAATTTCAGGAATGCTCCGGCGACGGTTTGCGGCTTCCAGCAACACCCTAAGATTGAGGAGATATGATGATAGGACGATTAAACACCGGAGAAACTAATAGAGGAGGGCGAGGAGATGTCGCAGTCGCACAAACAAGCGGACGGGAGCATGTGGCGTGCTTATCTGCGGGTTTGGAAATCTTATACCTCCAGACGAGTTCGACCTGTTTTTAGATGAAACTTTGAAGGAGGCGTGACGTGCGAGTTTCGTGAGTGTGTGGGTATTGTGGCGAGATCTCCTCGGGTTACGGTAGCTGCATCCTCCTTGGGTCGAGTTCCTCTGCCCGTGTTCCTTCTCAAACTTATGGAATACAAGAAACCATTATTTGGGCATTCGGGCGAGGGTGGGGACATTAAGGGTCGGCTTTGCGAAGGAGCCGCCCATCCCAGAGATTTCCCGGGAATCAATAATGTTATGTCATGTGTTATGTCAGACGTCTGATGTTGGCCCGAACAAGAAGGCGGGAGTTTCGCGAGCCGAAGGAGAAGGAGAAGAATACGTGGTGGATCGATCATCAAGCGTGACGCGCCCTACGAGCTTCCGGAGGGCCATTTTAACCCCCTAATTTGAGGCTTCAGGTGCCCGGGCCAGTTCCAGTTTGCCTTCCGGGCGCGTGGCGCCGGAATTCGCTATTTTTTGTTTGTTTATCGCCTTGAGGAGCATATGTCGGGCGCGTTTGGCTTCTGCCGTGTCGGGGGATTTGGATGTTGGTGAGGCTTCGCGTGGTTCCAGAAGGACTCCTAACGAGGGGAGGGGAGTGAATGGGTTCGCCGAGAGTTTGCATAATTGAGGAGCGGAGGCGCGCGCGGCGCTTGATGAATCTATTTGAAAGGAAGAAAGCAAGCGCGAAAAGCGGCGAAATAAGGATTTGGCGGGGAAAATAGGGGTGACAGCGACGCACAGTGCCCCGGGGGACCAACCTGTAGGGCGATCGGGGAGACAAAGGACTAGTGGGTCCTTAGGGATCCATCGCGAGCGCCGAGACAAGCCTACGTCGTGGCGGCGGCGTTTTTGGCCTCAGCAAGCCGAGTAGTTGTTTATTCTTTCTCTCCTTCTTGTTTCCAGAAAAGTCTTTTGGGGGTGGCCAAACTCAGGCCACCAGGACACCAGGCCAATCGATGCGCCGCCTGGTGTTGTGTTAGATGACGGCGTTTCTCTTCTGCAAGCGGCGGGAAGTTCTTGCGATGTCGCAGCATGCTGGGCCGAATGCCGAGATTTGCATAATCCAATCCCGGCGCGACCCTCATTGACCTCTAACGAATTTTCGATGTTTATTCAATTTGCACCCGTCGCGCGAACGAATCCGCCTTTGTTTCCGATCTCCCGAACTCCTCCCGAAACTTCGCAGGTCCTCAAATCCGGGATTCAATCGCTCCTGGTCCCCATTAACGCGTCGCCGTCGACATTTAATCCGTTTATCTGCGCCACCAGCGATATTTGATCTCGTTCATGGCCGCAATATGAACCGGACACTGTGCGTGCTTGAGTCAAACACAGCTTTTGAGGGCTCCTGGTTCCTTGTATCTCTTTTCCCCTTATGGCCGAATTTAAACGTCTTTCGAACCCGGAGATTACTGTAGGTATCTCCGCTTTCATGGAAATTTATGAGGTGGAAGCATTTGGAGCTTCGGGCTGCGGATTTAAGGGTCTGGGAGATAATCGGAAATTATCCCATATCCGCATCCGCCGCCGCCGCGTGTACTCTTCTCGACAATCGGCAACGCTGGAATCCGCCATGCGAAAGTACGCATAAATTTCGTGCTCGATTGCTCTTTAGGGTGCATTCGGGGCCTGCACCTTACGCGTTCTCGGCTAGAGTTTGGACTCTTTTCAGCGATGTGGCTACGCCCGAAGAGGGAATGACCGTAGCTTCCACTGGGCGCCTCGCTGATCCACGGTTACTGTAATGCCTCAGAGCGACTCTTCTCGCCTTCTTGAAAAACATGCCGATAGACTGTGGATTCTGGTGTCTTCTATCGGAACGACGTCGGTATGTAGAACGTCTTTGGCGCCGACGACTTCTCGTCACGGCGGACGAGCGACGGGCGCATCGGAGATTCATGCGCCTGATGCGAGGATTCGACTCCGAGGACTTGGACGTGCTCAGAAAGGTCAGTTTGAGGAGTTTGGAGGGTCTTTTGAGGAGCCAATCTGGACTTTTTGCAGGCGGTCGAATCGAGCGGACGAGAGATCAAACAATGCGCTCCGGGACCTCCGATGGACGTGGACGGCGACGGGGCTGGATGCTCGAAGTCGCCGGATGGAGAGGACGAGGAGGAAGACAAGGGCCAGGAGGACTGCGGCCTGATTCCCCAGATCGATCGGCCCATGAGCATGCCCTACTTGTGCTGCAAGATGTGGCGCTGGAAAGAACTCCAAGTGGATGCCGCGCTGCACCGCCTCGATCCGATGCCCTGGTGCCGGTTCGGCCGGGTCACCATAAACAACGCCACAGTTTCCTGCTGCAATCCATATCACTACGCGTTGTGGATACGTCGTAAGTTGAATTCCGAGAAACTGCTGGTTCCTACAGCACCCCTTGCAGCGGAACTATCGTCTAATTCGGAGGAGCAGAGCCTGTCGGGTGGAGTTATGGCCAATGGAGGCTCCGGCTGGCCTCCGGAACCGTCGAGTAAGTGCGAGACGTCGCGCTCGCTCACTAATGATACCTCAGGATTCGGAGATGGCGAGTCGTCCTCGTTCGGCCTGGAACGCCGAAGGACGTTAGCAGCGACGGTGGACGGCGACGACCTGCCTCCGACCTCGACACCTCCGCCGGTGCCCCCGGGGGACGACTCCTCGATCCAGGACGCCTCCTCGACCCCGATGCTGGCCCACGAAATCCCGAACGTCCATTCGCAGGCCGTAGGTAGGTTCCAGATCCTTCGGTTCACCCCGATCCTCCGCTGCTGCGCATTCACGTTGATTTATTTCTGCAAATGCACGCGTAAACATCTTGTTTTCTCCGAGTTTTCTCGGAGCGCCGAGCCGAAACGGAAAAGTTGTTAGCATAAATTTGGGGATCCTCTTCTCGTTCACCGGAAGTTATGAGTTTTGAGGAAGGATAATTGCATCAGTATAAGCGCCGTTACGCGTTCCATTGAGACGATGGCGGCGGGGAAGCGCCGCCTTTGTTTCAAATAAGAAGGGGAAGAAGACGGGAGTGGTCGGATCGATCGCGGGTTCACTTTTTGCTACGGCACGCAGGCCAACTGAGATGACTAAGAAGTGGTTTTGGGGATTGGGAATTGGGGAGCTGAACGAAGAACTTGGAACTCTGGAAGTACTCCTCGGGCACGATTGGAATGCGGATTTGAGTTGAATCACATGTTGTTTTCGAGTTCCACAACGTGATCCTTGTTTATGTAAACATTCGAAGGTGTTCCAAGGGTGATTTATGGGGTCGGAAAAGAACTCCGAGGTACGGGTGTATGGGAGTTGAGTATTTGAGCAAGTGTTCCTAGCCACCCAAAATCAGAAGCTATTATGCTAAAAATTAAGGGTACAAAATCATAAAAGTAATACTCCAAAGAACTCTCTTTTCATTTCCACACGGTCTCAATGTAGTGTTCTCTCCTCTTCCAGCCTGGGCTCGCCTTGCCCGTTGGGAGCGCAAGGAGCGAATCGGTGATATCGTGCCTTTGGTAGGTCAATTCGTTGCCGTAGGCCGACTAGCGGGTACTGTATTCGACGGCCAAGACGTGACTTCGGAGTGGGACGTCCAGAACCTCACCTCCTTCTCCCTCATCCGCCAGCGCGAACAAGAAAACGTGGAAGACGTGTGGCTCTACAACAGGTATCCTTAGCTCCTGAGTCCCTCTGAACCTCGGTTTTCAGCGGCGACCGGCCCTTGTTCATCAACGTGACTTCGTCCCTCGCGAGCCACAAGTCAGAAGCTATCCGGCGCCTCTCGCCGGGTTACTGTATCCGGGTGCACCGGATCGGACTCTCGATGTTCCCGGGCGGCGGAGATCCCGCGAACTCGATGGCGTTCCTAACGATCAGCGTGGGCATCGGCTGGGGCGTCAATTACCAGCTGGTTTACGTCTCCGACACTCCCTGTCGCTACGAAATCTGTTTCACTTAGCTCCCGACAGTCCCGACCTACCGTATCCCTTCCACGGTCAGTTCACTTACAGTCTCTCGACGCCTCTGCGCTCCATTCTCCACTCGCCAGCCTCTCCGTGCCAAACCCAGCCACCACGAGCGATAACCGCAGATTCCAGTGCTTTCCATATCACTTCCGACGTTTCCACTTCTCTCGACTCATCTCATTAGGTTCTCCCTCGATTGTTGCTCTCCTTCCCCAATCGTTTCTAATCTTATTTCCAGTTTACAGTATTCCAACCGCTCATCACACATCTGCGTAAATGCGAAAAATGGAAATATAACAAGAGTAATAAATAATGAAAGATTCAGTTTGGAGTCGTTAATCTCTATCTAGAAACGAAGAAGGAGAGAAGGGGGGACACCCGAAGGGCGCGGAAGCGCTCGAAAACTCTGGTCGGTATCTGGGATTAGAAATGTACAAGATAGGTTATATACAGAGGAGCGGAGGAACTGGAGGAGTAGAAAGAGGACTTAGGAGAGGAGCGAGAGTCGCTAGGAGAGGAAGGATTAGGTGAAGCTGGTGCATTTGACGTCAGGCGAACTCATCCGCTGGAGAGTACGGTCGATCCAGAGCAGGGGGCCATTGATGTGGATCTCGATCCAGCAGGGTACTTCGGTGACCCTGGAACGGCGGAAGTTGGTGCCCCAACCCTCGTTGAAGGAGACGCGGATGGCACAGAAACGAGTGAGCGCGTAGGCCAGTTCGTAGCTCTTGACAACCTCCTCGGCTAGCGCCGAGGAGAACTCGCGCAAGTTGAAGATCTTGAGGGAACAGACTGAAAGCAAGGCTCGGTTACGGTAGAAGAGTTGTGGGCAACTCACAGCCAGGAACCTTGAGAACCGTGGCGATGTTCCAGTTCCAGCAATGGTTCAGATGGGGACTCTGGACGTAAACTGGGTTCTCGGTCATGTTCTCCAGCCAAACTTCGCCGATAAGATTGCGAATGCGGACTCCGCTCCCGATGACGTTGCGGCACGCGGCGGATTCGGCGCTACGTCGAAAGTTCGGAATGCAGCCGACGGAGAAGCGGCCGTTGCTCGTGGGCGCCGTAAATCCGTCGATGATGAAAGAGTCGCCACTGGCCGAGAACTGCTCTCCGAGCTTGACGCTCTCCTCAAAATAGTCCACTGAGCACCACAACTGGGGATAGTGGTACTCGATAGCCTCCATCACCCCGAATTCTAAAACAAGCGCCGTAAAATCTGACTGAAATCATGAATTGCCAACCTCTGGTCAACGGCGACATTCCCTCGTATTCGTCGTTGACGACGATGCTCTCATTTTCGTTGTCGTAGCAAAGGTCCATTCCCTGGTGATAGTTGGTGAAGATCTCGTTGGGCCTGCGCTTGATCTCCACTAGCTTCTCGTTCATGTCTTCAATCTCCTCGACGGTCAGTTCGCGGTTTGGGACTCCCTCTCTAATTGCTTCTTCGGTTTCAACCAAACGGCGACAGGTATCGTTGCTAAATGGGAGAATTCGGCTGGAAACGCAAGTTGTCCTCACTCACTTGTAACCGGCTCTGGCGATGGTCATACTCGCGATATCCACGCCACTCATGTCGCTGAATCTCGGCACAACGATGGCAGGAATGGCCACTGGAAAACAGAGTTCAAGAGACCCTTCGTTCGTTATGAACTGCTTACCTTGTTTAGCGTGACGGAGGACGTAATGATAAGGATTGATGCACACCGAGCCAAACTTGGCGTTGGCACGGCACGTGCGTTTCTGGCAAATGTCGAATTGGGAAGCGATGTTCGGGAAACGGAAAAGCTTCGTGAAGACGAACGGCAACGAAACGCGGCCTTTATCGGCGACATTTATCCTTGAAATTTAAAGTTTAAGAAAAGTCCAAAAATTAAGATTAACTTACATCTTGACGTAGATGCACGCCGAGTCCTCGAGTTCTTGGACGACGACCATTTCCAGGCGGCTAAGGATGCTCTGGTCCGAGGTTTTGAGCAGCTTGATCAGAGGATGCGTGCACCGGTGGAACCAGGCCTTGAATTCGTCCATCTTGTGTGGCGGCGGCTTCCGCGCGAGTTCCCACAGCTTCTTGGCCACTTCCTTCGATCGGACGCCCCCGTCACCCATTTTCTGATTCTGAAAACAGTCTTATGAGATAGGTTTGAAGACACGCGCGCCACGTTCGAAGCCGAAAACACGAAAAACGCGCGCGCAAAAAACACGCTGGTTGTTTGGACGTTGATCTAACGGCGAGAGCGCCGCCGAAAGGAGGAGAGGAAGCATGCTCGCTGCTGTCAGATGTAAACACAAAGAACACACGAGAACGAGCGGTCTCCCCGAAAGGACCAATCGAGATAGCGTCCACTTGATAGCGCGTCCGCAGCGTTCAGCTCGCCGGCTGCATTACAAATGTGGCAGCAGCGAATGGAAATTTTCGGTAAACTCAGCCCGCTTACCGTTCCTGGAAGGAGGGTATCACTGGGTTATTCTGGCAAACTGAAGCTAGAGAAGCATTCAAATAAAGGAAAAGTTCGTTTGGCATATAGTATTTCTGTAAACAGCAGAGGTGAACTGGGGAGAGGAACGCCGCGATCGGTCCAAGTAAGAGCGTTCCAGGAGAGAGAAGAATAGAGGTTGCAAATGTGGCCAGAGAGGCGTCGTCGCCAAGGGGACGAGGCGCTTGTTTTCGCCTTGCAGAGAGTTACTCGGAGAGGCGCCGTCGTTGTCAGTTGCCGGGGGATGGCGCGAGTGGTTGGCAGAACGACGGCGACCAAAGGAGGTACCAAAGGTGGAATGGGGAGAAGAATGAAAGAAACGGCGAAAATCAGCTGGGAAAGGAGAGCTTCGACGAAGGGGGCGTCGTCGAAGCATCTAAAAAAGGCGTCCGAGCCATTTGATCTTTCAATTAAAAAAATTCCGCGGGCGCCTAAATGAAAGTCGCTGTTCGCGGCGCCTCCGTCGACTCCACGAGCCGCCGAGGGGCAAAGATAGGCAAAAGGAGAAGGCGAAGCGACAGTTTCAAGCGCGAAACGTCCGACGGCCACGTTCGGCTTGTGCGTGGCGTAACTTCGAAAGCTGCTTCTCCCGGGCCGGAGACCCACTGCGCCGTGATGAGCGGCGTCAGCGGACGGCGGCCCCACCGACGTCTTAGGACACCGCAGATCTGCTATATAATCCTGAAACACGCGAATCTAAAATCCGAAAGAGTTCACAGAAAGCACTCCAGTCCTGGGCGATTCGGACGTCGCGAGCGCGGGTCAGCGCGCCTAATGTTCAGCGTTCAGGTGGCAGCAGCACGTTGCGTTCAGTCCTGTTTGTTGTGCCTGCCGAGTGCGAGCACAATCGCGATTCTCACCGTGCAGGCCTGACATTATCGACACGATGTACGGTAGGTCTGCTGCTTGATTCACCACTCCGTCATATGCGAAGCGACGACAAGGTTTGAATCGACGTTTTCGGTGTTTCGAACGAGTTGCGTGGTTTCGATTTCTTTAAACGCGCGTGGAATCCGAAGTTTTTGTTGCCATCCATTCCCGAAATCTTTGTTTTCAGGAAATGACCAACTTCTCATCGAATTCCGTGGATCCAGAATTGATGCAGGAGGTGCGCCTGTACGAGAACAGCACCGAACGGGACCAGATGGACAACTTGAGCGAGTTGTACGCCGTGATCAACTCGCTGGAATGCCTGGAGAAGCTGTTCAGCAAG